>CAEGAE010018240.1:0-57791 GCA_903067095.1 Girardinus metallicus | reverse complement strand
TATATATATATATATATATATATAAAATTATTTTATATATATATATATATATATATAAAATTATTTTATTTTAAATTTTTACATATTTTTTTACAATGACAGTATAATAAGAGACAGATAATCTGTGAAAAGAATCAAGTTTCTCTAACTCCTGGTACTAACTAGAAACAACCAATCAGAGCCAGGAGGAGGGTCTTAGCGCTGTCAATCACCTTCTTCCCCTCTTGTTCTTTGCTACGTAGCGGTTTCTCCCTGATCTCCAGACTGTTTGAATGGAAAATTGGCTTCTGAATGGAAAATTGTGAATCGAATCGTAACCCTAAAAATCCGAATTGAATCGAATCGCTATAGACACTGAAAGAGTCGCATCTCTAGTCGCATCTCTTTTAATTTGAAGTTATCCATATAACTGCCTCCAGCATTCAGTAAAGAGGGAAAATATTTCAGCAAATTCACAAAGAAGGTTTCCAGGAAGGTTTTGGCTGTATGGGGTCCACAGACCTCTAAGAAGGCATCTATTTCACTCAGAAAAAAGATGCCTGATCTAGGATGAAGGCTAGCTGTCACATTAATGAAGAAATGGATCATTTCAACACATGGTGACACTGGGTTTTTCTACTATTGATCAGTAGCATAAGTGAGAGGTTAGGGATGATTCGTTTCTTCAGACTCAGCTTCTGTCACAGAGAAAAATGTTCCACCCAACAGCTCTGACTGAGGACTGCAAGCAGGTTTATAACCCGAACAGTTTGATCAAACCTACAGAAAAAGTATTTTTAAAAAGTCATTGCTCTTTTAATTTGAAGTTTACAGACAACTACAATACGTCCAGGAATGTGACTGTTGCCCTGATGTGTGTCCAGCTGTTATTTAAGACGACACGATGTAATTACTTCTGCATCCCGTTATTGATTATCCACTAATTAAAACCTGTTGTTAAGCCTTTGCTGGATTTGCTGAGTACAGTGAAAATCAACAGGATTGACACTGCTGGTGTGGGCTTTGATTCAAACTATTGGTCCAAATCTCATTTAATTATCAGACTCTCATTTTCGCCCCCATTTCTAAAACTGCCTTGGTCTCTATTTAGACTAAATCTGATTTCAGCATAAGCCTTTGTGTAGTTAGAAATCCATCACTGCATGTGTTAACCCCCTTGATCTTCCATCTGTCCATCCATCTATTATGCATACCTGCTTATCACATGTAGAGGTTACACCGTGAACAAAGCCACAGGCAGGTTATCGCAGCAAAATAAATAGAAGACAGATATAATTTGATGATAAGCTCGTTCAGAGAAAGACCACTGGATGCACAGGTTCATCTGTATAAATAGATTTCAAGGCTTTATTTCAGTTCAATTTGATAATTATAGGTTACAGCAAATCAAATGTGAAAAAAGTGACTATTTGTTATAAAACGCTGTGTAAAAAAATCTATAGAATAGTTTTTCTTTTAACCATTTAAATAATTATATATTGTACTTCAGGGTTTATGCAGGTTTCACCAACTCAAATTTAAAACTGTTTAAGACAAGCATGAATAAAATTTAAGACCTGTATCACAACATAAATGTACTTTAAGAAACTTTAAGATTTGTACTTCTCATACTGCAAATGGTTCTTAACGCTCTCTCTGCCATAGTGGCAAACTTTTTCTGTACAGAATGGACGTAGCATCATACAAGTTGACAACAGAAGACAAAGCATCATCCACTCAATGAATTTACTGACCCATGATAGACGCAAAAAAGCTACCAGCAGTACCTTACCTACCAAGGGTACCGACAGCCAGCTGGCTTTTCGTGGTATCCTTGCTAGCTAGCCTCAACCGCTTTGAGTCACTGGACACATTGAAGATGAAACTTATGTCTGGCAGAAAAACCCCACAAGAAAATCTAATCTATACATTAAATGTTCCTGCCAAAACAATATTTAAGATCTGTGATTAACAGTTAGTTTTAAATTAAGACATTTTAAGGCCTTAATTTTAGATAAATGAATAAGACTTTTTTAAGATGCGCAGATAAGATTTTTGTTAAGACTGCAACCTTCCACAATCTTATCTACCAACAGTAGCAGCAATGGCCAATATTGCAGTCTAATAATTATAAGGAAGTCCAGTTTTATTTAATAGCCGCCTTGTGCTCATGTGAATTGTTGGCTCTGATGGTTGTCATCTTCCTCTTGACCGGTTTAAGGTCAGCCCAGTTAGATGGTCAATCTGGCAGTGTGTGCAGGAGCCAAGACTTGCAGGAGAAGGAAATCAGCACCTCCACTAAGCTTGTTAGCAGCGTTGAGGCATGAAGTGCTCTAAATATTACTTTTACACAAATGCACTGACTTTGGACCAACATCAGTTGGTAGCATGGCTTCTATATCAACTTTGACATCAAGCAGCTTGGATTCTGTTCCTCTCTCTCAATGTCTGAGACCTTGATTTCCAAATGAAATGCAAAGATTTCTTTCATTTAAAAAAAGAAGATTTGATCCTTCTCCTCTCCATCAAACTTTTTCCTGCCACTTAGCTTTCCACTGATATGCTTAGAATCAGCAAAGGCCTTTAGTTGTTACCCTCCTTGTGTTTGGTGTGAGTGATTGTTGGACATCTGTCAAATCAGCAGCGTTGCCCACGGCTGTGTAGCAGTAGTAAACCATAACACATCTATAATGGTGCAAATAATCTGTGTAGTAGCTAAAATAAAATAAAAGCATAAAGCTTCTGATAATATTCTAATTTATAACCATACTGTGCCTAAATAAAATCTGACTAAAGCGGAATCCGTACTGGATGTTTTAAGCACATGTTTTTCCTGACCGTACTGAAACTTTCTTCAAAATTAAAGGTTTCAATTAAAGGAATCAGCAGCAGAACATATTCCTCCACTTCCTTGAAAGTCCCTTTAAAGGAATAAAAGAAGATATCTCAGTTGTGCTTCTTTCTTTTTGTTCACAAAGAGGAAATAGAGTGCTGTTTTAATTCACGTCCAGATGCACATGGCTGCTTCAACAGCTTTCTAATTCTTTGACTTTTGATAGGGGACTTGACAATGACTGTGAGCGCAAACTGTCGTCGGCAAAAACAGACACATTACTGTCAATCTCAGGAGACAGGCACCGTGCCAATCATCACTGATGTAGAGAGGAAGATTAAGCGACAGCAGCCTCCTTCAAGACATGAAAAAAGCCTTTTATTGAGAATTCAAACAGGTGTCATACTGGTTTCTGAGAGGCAATACAAATGACAGACTACTGAGCCGTAAATAGCACAGCAGATGATGGGAGATTGGCCATATGTCCACTGTGTGTGTAGGGGTGCGCACGTGTGTGTGAGTGCCAGCAACACTGGCTTGGTTTGAGATTCTTTTGGGAACGTCCCAGTAAAAGCTCCTTTGGGATGGGGGGGGGGAAAAATTCAGCTACAACCTCCATTCAGCTCAGTTTTGGTCAGCTGAAATGCATAAACTGTGTGGTTTTCTCCTCTCAGGAGTCCATGTATTACAATCAGGGCTGAAACGATTCATTGCATTAATTGCGATTAATCGTTTATTGAAATAATCTCCAACTAATTTAGGAATTGATTAACCAGAGTCAGAGCAATATTTAAGCAAAAGTTGTACATAAAATATATACATTTTACATTTAAAGATGAAAAACCTTCTTTCTATGGAAATATGTTTTACCCAAAACTCATTTGGCGGCCATTTTAGATTAATCTGGTTCAAATTGAAAGCAAATCTCCTTTTGCTGTCAAATTATTAATGTGTTAATCCAATAAATTAGTCTTACACTGCACTGATAAGTGAATCAGAAAGGCCTGAGCCTTTTACATGTTGATGTTAGAAGGATTTATTTAGTTGCAGGTGCATCCTTAGGTACAAATGATCAAGTGTTGAGTAAAGAAATGCCATTGCATTTTAAGCAATAAAATGTTTATTTTCTTTATTAGTTTGGATATTTTAATGTACTTCTAACGTTATTTAAAAAGGCTTAATTGTAAAATCTGTAGAATATGGTAGTTTTTATTTGATTATTCGGACGATTAATTGATTAATCGATTACTGAATTAACAGTTAAGTCAAGTTTATTTGTATAGCACATTTTCAGCAAAGTAGTTCAAAGTGCTTTGCATTATAAAATCATGCAGTCATCAATTAGGAAATGCACAATAAACATTACGTTTTGTCAAAAATCATCACCAAAATACACACCATCTGCTCTAAACAGGTGGGTTTTAACTTTTAGTTGCAGCCCTAATTAGAATGACAATTTTGCTGGGTGCTATTTGTCGCAGCAAAGCAGTTAATCAAAACATTGTCAGAAATAAAACGTCAAGCTAAGTGAGAAAGCCTCAATTGTCCAAAAATATGACATCAGCTTCAAATTCATACTTCTGCACCTCATTACCCTTCTTGGTGTCCCCTCTGCAATCAAGACGGTGACGGATCCGGAGAGATCTACGTGCATGGGTGCAAGCCAAGGATAGGGCGCTCTCCGAGGAGCACGCAGCTCCATCTGGGCCAGAGTAATTGGCCTGCTATTCATATTCAGCAGTGTAATAGCCTCTAGCCATTCACGCAATCACACATGAACTAGTTACACTGAGAACAATCAGAAGACGGCTGAACCTGAGCGTCGGTTTTCCACGAGAGGTTACAGAGACAACACACAGAGAGAGAATCTAACCAGGTTAGATTTGATGCATAAGAAGATAAATCCTTCTCTGATTGAATCTGTCAAATATTATCCAGCGGATCCCAGTCTGCAGCATTTAGCGGGGAGATTTATGGCAGAAACACTGCCAGGCTGCACATGTTCTGTTATTACGCAGGTGAAAAACTGTGCGTGGATGTCAGCCACTCTGTGAATCTTGCATCATGATGAACTGCCATTATTAGAGTCTGCTGCATGTGGAATAAAAAAAAAAAGCTGTCCTCCTTTTCCTTGAGAGAGACCTGCAGCAGTACTGCACTCTCAAATGCATGCAGTGAATCATCAATTACTGTGCCGGATCTCAAGAAGTGTTTCCCTGCAGAATAAATAAGTATGTTAAAGGACGCTCACTGTACATGTACACATATTTCCTTGGCAGAACATAAGGAGCATAACCTGGATCCATTCCCCGCTTACAGCCATTATTTACCGCCGCAGTGCAGCGAACTGTAAAGCGCCCTTCTTTAGAGGTAAGTTGCTGCTGGTGTTGTATTCCTGCGTAAAAAAACACCTATAATTACCTGTGTAATGGAAGAAAGCACCCTTCATCATCTGATCATTCCTCAACAAGATAAATATGGTGGTCAAGGCATTTAGACACAAATGCCATCCTCTCGGTGACAAGGGGGTTTGAGTGCTGTATTTATCATGGTTTGAAGTGGTGTCTGAGTCTAACCAAAGTACTGATTATTCAAAGTGAAGAGGAGCTGCCAGGCCATTACCTCCCAGAAAATAACAATGCGAACACCCGCCTGCCCGGCCTTCCCCAATGTAGTCTGTCAGAGCTTGTCAGCTACAGCACCATTCATTCAATCTCAACAACCACCGAGCTCCAGGATCCATTCCTTCTCCCTCACATTTACCTCCCCGTGCCTTGCAGGACACCCCCCAACCAACACCACCACCACCCTTCAGCCCCACCCCAAACTCACTTCCTCCCGCTCCGCTCCAAACCCTCCACCCTACTTGGTCCTGATGAGCCATTGTGAGATTCAAGCAGATGGATGGGGAACAAAGGGGTGAGAGGGGGCCCCCTTTGCCTGTCCCCCTTGTATCACTGCCAGCCAGGCTCTGGGTAATCTTCTCAAGCTTTCACGGCGGAGCAATGAATAACCTCAGCTTCCACTCTGAGACCCAGGCTCCGCCGCGGCCGCCCCCCCTGCTTATCTCACCCTCTGCAGACTCGCCAGGGCCGGCTGCTCCCCGGATAGCATCTCTCACCCTCGCTTTCTCCGCACTGTCTCTGCCCTCCGCACCCAATCAGGTTTTTTTTTGTTTCTTAGGGCGTGTTACAAGGCCCAGAGATTAATTGGGGCTGTGGCTGGATGACATCTGGTCGGAGCTTCATAAAAGTCTGGGTGCTTGAGCTCTGCCGGGTTTATAATGGAGTGTATATAAGTTCATTTTCTCTCAGACAGAGAGTTAATCAGAGCTTCTTCAATGGCCGTGTTGGTGCTATTTTAGGGTGGTGGTAGTAGTAAATTAAATTACCGAAAGCGTAGGCCTAAACTGTGCCTTCTAGAAGGAACTGTTTCATTTTTGACTCAAAGGACGAGAGATGTGGGAGGCTTTAATTTTTATTCCATCAACAGTTCGGAGATTGACATTGAACCAGTCCGACTCTTGATTTTCATTACTCTGCGGTAAAAAAAGAGTTCCACGTTAATACATATTTTTCATCTGTATGTATCGTATCAAAACATATAAACAGCAGAACTGGTGTTAAAATCTGTTTCCTGGAGTTTTTAATTACAAATAGTATTGTTTTGTAAGTTCAGGTAAGCCTGGTCACATAATTGTGTCATAATGACAAATTTTACTGGACAAATGGTTCTAGATGTCACCGCGATAAGCAATAATATTGTTGTTTTGAGACTATTTTCAAGTAATATAACAATCATGGCAATAGCAATGCAAGTTCACCCTTCCAAAAGTCAATGAACTTTAATTTTTAACGGACATTTAACATGGGAACTAGACGGCATTTTAAATATTCACAATAAATAAACAAAATGACTGAAACAACTAGTAAAATGAATTACAAAGTTTCTGCAAAAACAAAATTGTCCTTCAAATAAAGGGCTAGTTGAGATCAAAGCACCAGACTGAAGCGTTTTGTCACCCAGACAGAAAGACATGAAAAAAAAAACTATTATGCAAATGGAAATTATTAAGCTAGTTTTAATTTATCATGTGATTATCTGATTTACTGCGACAGGCCTAAATTTGTAATCTTAAATTGCCGTTCACTGTCCATCGCTATAGGTCCAGATTAAATGTTTACTTTTCTGTAAGTGAACCGTATTTGTGACACTTTCTTCTGATACACCAATTGGCCAATGATCCAAAAACTTTCTTGATCATTTAATCAAATACAAAAATTCATATATGTGTCAGAACTTAAACTGGCACTCCGTGTGGTTCATAAACACACCGGTTCTGGCTTACTTTTCTTTGATAAATGAAAGGGAATAATCTCTTTTCAGTAGAATTTCAGTTGCAGAACCTGTAGCAATTTGCTTTCTACATTTTTTTTATTTAACTTTACAAATCTGTTTGTGTGTTACACTTGAGAATCAATATTTGGAGAGTAGCCTGGAAACAGGTCTTTTGCACCAATCAGCACAAATCAGCAAGTTGGTGCAACTTTATGAGATTACAATTAGCTACAAAGGATAAACTGCATAATGAGAGTACTCACATCCTCATATACAAGATTATAAATAAATAAAGGAAGCTAGACGTATTAGCTGGATTAAGTTGGCTGTTTATTAAGCAAACCCAACAAAACCTAAATCCAGAACCCAACGCTGGAACTTTTCTTTCACTTTTCTCATCATTAGAGCCGCAGCGTCGGGTTATATGATCATTTTTGGGCACAGTGGTTTGTTTGTTTTTGCTATTAAACATGTTTTTGTGTTTTACTGCCATCTCATTTATTTTAATTAGGGCAAGCTACATCACCAGAACACCATGTTGCAAAGCTGCAGCATGCACTCAGCACAAATGAATAAAAGATAATACACAAAAATATTCTGATCTTTATATAGAAAATAAAGCAAACAGCCTCGGTTTTTAAAACGCAAAGACTTGCAGTCTTTGACTAACACAGTGTAATTATATAACAATAATAATCGCCTCCTTGTATAAGGGTATCACAGGTCTATTGACTCCCACTTCCGAGTGAATCATTAGAAAAGAGCAAAGAAGCTCCTCAATCACTAATAATTGCTTTGTGCTTGCGCCTCCACAGCAATAACAATCCACCTGTTCTGCTTTACAGGAACAGCTTAGCCACTCCACGGCTTCCTTGCACGGCCCTGTTAAAATATTGAGCATGTACTTAAGTGCTATTTGGCCAAGTGTCATTTAGGCTGACGGGCTCTCCATCCACAAAAGATGTCTTTAAGTGACTGGATCAGAGCTGGTAGAGAACCACAGAGGAATACACAGGTGTTGAATTATTCACTGGCGATGAAAAATTTACACTTTTGTCCCACAAACTCTTAACTACAACTGTAAAGTGGGGCTGCAGTCAGAGTCACGGCAGGAAGCTGTGTTTAGACGGCTTCAGAGCCGATAAGATGATGTAAGATCAATGCCTGACGTCGTTAATTCTGATTAATAAAACTCACCCAACGCAGGGAACAGGTCTTAAATTTATGTTTCGCTGAACCTACAGACAGGATAATTTATGCATCAGTGGCATTTATAAATATTACAGCCTTTATGTAACATGGCTACAGCTCTGATTTCATAATGGAAGATGTCGGAAAAGAAAAAAACAGACATCGCTTTACAAATTTGCTTCCTTTAATGTGTAAAACAGATCAATTTAATGTTAGAATAAATTCAGCTTTCAGTGCACCGAGGGTCCATTTTGCTCCACAAACATGACGTGACACTGGCTGATTAAATTACCGCTTTATTGACTTTCGGGAAGCACTTGCCTAAATCTACAAGATTAGCCTACGATTAATGTTGGACACTTAATCCTTTAGCCAAATTGAACTGTTTGAAACGATTGTAGCGGAAGAAGACAAAGCTTTCACTTTCTCCTCCAGCAGCACCTGCCACCTGCTGTCCTGTTTCAGAGCCACACGGCGGAAAGAAACAGCCTGTCATCTAAATAACCGCCGCATGCATGCTTGTATCGTTTGTCCCTTCAAAAGTGTCACACTGTGCAGGTGTATCCGTTTCTTACAGGTGAATTCAACAGGATGGAAGAGGTAAAGTAGGCAGTATTTGAGATAACTCTGCTCCTTTCCATTCAAAACAAGGTTTGGAAAATTTAAAGGTAGAATAAGGAAGTGATTGGCGTATATTACAGGAACCAGAGAAACCAGTAACGCTGGTCAACAGCCAAAACATTGTCAGGGGTTTTTCAACTGTTTTAGGGTCATTTTAGAGTGCTGAATTCAAAAATCTCATTGGTTTTGCTCAATCAGGTCAACTTTCCGAACTAAGGACGCTGGGATGCAGCCATGATGGCTGATTACTGTTGGACTCTGAAGAGAGAGATATCCCAGCTGCAGAGCATAAGAGGCGGTCAAAGTTCAACCCCTGAATTTTGCACTATGAAGACGTAATGTTCAATTTATATGTACTTAATCTTATAAGTGTTTATTACTCAATTTACAAAAATCCAAGTTTGTCATTTAACTAATGGACTCTGTTAGAAAACTGTTTTTTTTTTCTCCTAAAACTTTTTTTGGATGAGAAATATTAACGGAAATTTACTGATAATGTCACAAAAATGTCATCAATTTAGTCAGGAGATCGGCTTTCTCTAAATCAAATTAGAACAAAAACCTGACCTGATTGAGGAATAATGGATGTCATTTTTGGATTCAGCGGTGCAAAATAGTCCTAATTCAGTTGGAAAAACAACAACTTCCAAAAAATATGTTTTGTTACCCGGTATGATCTATTAATAAATGAATGACTTTCATTTTCAGGAAAACAGGAAGCAGCACAGGATCCTCAGGACTAGGAAAATTTCACGTCACACAGAAACAAACAGTTTCAAATTCTTCACCACTTAACAGCTGATTACAAAAAATAAAAAAAAAGGAAACCTTTAATAGTTAGTCTTATTGAAACCAAGAATAACCTGTTTATAAGGTGTAAAGAGAAGAACAAATCAGATTAGAAAGTGTTCGAGGTCACTCTAACGCAGTGACTGTTACTTCTGGTTCAGATTGTTGGATGAACTGGATGAACTGAATCACGACAGTTCATCCAGAGCTATCGCTCTCCATTGTGTTTGGAGAATAAGGATTCCTCAGCAGAGTCTGACATGAACTTTAAACAAACTTAACACAAAACAGATAGAACATAAAATGCAGACAAACAGATCATGGCTGCTAGCAAAACAAAGAAAACTGTTTATCTAATATTGTTTTGGGTAACTGATAACATTTTGATTCACACAGTCCCACAAAATGTGTTTTTTTTTCTCTTTAACATATTAGATCTATTTTCTTGCAGCACACCAGTGTAACTAAAGTGATGGTAAACTGGACTCGAAGCGCTTCCAGCCTGGAGTAATGCTGAGCTCAATATTATGGTTGAGTGCCTCCTGTATGAAACAAATGGCCCACCAGTGTAGCTGCAGCTCCTTCAGCTAGCAGACCTCCTAACTTATATCAGTAATGCTTTCTCTTTCATAATGTATTGAAACATGAGGCAGTATGGCAATTATTTACTGGAATTTGATAAAATATGGTTGGTTAGTTAGCTTCAGAGCAACTTAGTGTTATGGTGAAAACAGAGTTAGCATTACACCGCTAATCACTAAGACTGGAGATGCTCATATATGGATTAGACTTGTATAAATGTGGTATATTTTTGTTTTGGAGAACTTTGCAGAGCTGTGAAATCAGCTGTGAGTCAGTGAAAAGCCGTAAAACTCACAGATTCGTCCTTTAATGGGACGTTCTGGTTGGTGAGTTTTGCCCCACAGGAACACTAACTCAGCCTCCGTCCACGGCTTTCAACGAAGCAGATCTGAGTGAATCCAAGTGTAATCACCAAGGGTAAAAGCTTTGTAAAAAATAAATGCTATTATGAAATTCTTGTGTTAGTAACTTTTTATCCATTTGGATGTTTACAGTTGGTCAAAGTAACGGGTAACTTGTTTAATGCACCGCAGAGCACTTTTACTTAAAAATATGTATATTTAAATATATACACTTTATCCCAGAAGTATTCAAAGCAGAGATAGGTTTGAAGTAGTGGTTTTTGTTTTGTCCAACATGTTTTACCAGGTTTAAATCTGAGAGAGAATCTGTGAAACAAGCTGAAGATGAAGGTGACGTTCAAGAAGATTTCCAATCTCAAAGACCTATTAAGTTCATCGCTGAAGATAAATGATCAAAATACCAGTGGAAACATTAAAAAAAAAGCTGGTTAGCAATTATAAGAAGGCTGTAATTGCTGTATTGCTAATAAATATTTTTTATTGATTGTTGAAAAGGGTTGAAAATATTTCTTGACCTCATTTTAAAATATAATGTAAATCAAAACAGATCTTTTGAGAGATGCCTCTTTCATTTCCAACCTTATTACTTGTAGCTAATTGTATCATATTTTGTGATATTTATTTGGATAATGTTGAAAGCAACGATGACAAGAGTTTTTAGAAGTTTTTTTTTTACAGTCTTTTGGTCAATTTTATGGTTTTAACTGCATGTTACTGTTGTCGAATTGCATCTTCATGTAGCTACGATTTCTTTTAAAGAACCAACCTAAAGTGGAATAACAATCCAAAACCGCCAGAACCACAACAAAATAGTTTAGATAAAATGATGTCAGACTGATCAAGCTTTAAACCCAAATGTAGATTTTTCTTAAGTCTTGAAAATGGATTTAGAAAAATACCCTCCAGCAAAAATGACTAAACTGGAGCTATTTTTAATTGAAAAGTGGGTAAAAATGTCAATTTCTAGATAGGGTTTCTAGAGGTTTTACCAACTGAAATGTAAGACTTTTTAAGACATTAAAGAATAAAATTTAAGACTTCTATCATGACAGAAATGTAAAAGATATGAATTAATTGTACAAGTTGGCAATAGAAGTGAGCCAAAGCCAAAGGATAGTATTGAATAGCCAACTGGTGTAAAAAAACTAGCTAGCTTTACAGTGTGTTAGCAGCTAGCGGTAGGTGCAACCATCTTGAGTCACAGAAGGCAATAAAGATGCATGACTCAAGTTGTCACACAACAGCAAAGTTTTAAAAAAACAAAACGAAAATTACATATAAGAAATTAAATTATCCTGTCAAATCAGAATTTAAGACCTGTGGATTATCATATTTAAGGCCAACCTATCCCCCCCCCCCGTAAATGTAAGACATTTTAATGCCTTCATTTTAGATACATGAATTTAAGACTTTTTAAGGATGCCCGGACATCCTGCAGAGCTGGTTATAATGGGTTTAAATCCCTGGATTGAGGCTGGAACGTGTTTCTTTATCAGATTCTGCAGTTTAAAACATCCTTACTGATTTACAATGTCTAGATGTGTATCATCATAAAGGATACAGGAGTGACTCTGCTCATTATCATACGAGGTTTTCATCTCGTATGATAATGAAATAAAATATATTACACCTTTATAATCACCACAAGGCATGTACAAGTAGGTTTTTTTTTTTAAATGTGACACATTTTGATCTCCAGTTCTGCTTAGGTGCAAGAGAAATATTTATACGCAGCACAACTTTACAAAAGTGAAGCTGTTCGACTTTGCTCTCTTGTGTGATGAAAGAATGTGAATGCTCGGCGGTAATCACGCTGGACTGACAAATCTGCTAAAAATGCTAATCTTCTGCAAAGTATGTCATGAAACAGTTCAGCGCCGGCTTTTCACAAACACGCTATTTTTGTTACAGTCAGTTTTTACCTGTCAGACGAGTGTACATTCAAGTGTCAGATAAAGAGAGCCACCATCAGAGCTTTATGGCTATTTATGAAAGACAATGAGGAACAGAGAATGGGAGCCTTATTTAGACAAAAGGGGTTTGCTGGGACATCAGACATCATCGTCTGACACTTCAGTCGCAGGCTCAGCGGTTGTTTATACATAATTCCTTTGTAGTTTCAGGATCGTACTCTGCGGCTGATCATACTCTCCTCTGTCTGTGCTTCAGAAGCTGACCTGTTGTACAGAGATGTGCATATTTACTTTATTCATAAGCTCCGCGCAGCTCACATGCTACAGGCACATGTTCATTACTAAGTAGCCTGTGGCGACTGTCATGTGTAGACAATGGTTGAGGACAAAAACAGTGCATCTCTTCCACACTTGTGGCCCAACTATGGAGAATGCACGCAGGAGCAGCAGCAGCAGTCCTTTTAATCATATTCACATAATCTTGTGAGAGTCGTTTGTGAAATCACAGATAAGCCTCCTTATGTTGCTCAGATATTCCTGCAAATGAGCATGTCTGAGAAATGTAACACCTTGCACAGACTCTTGCATTTTAATTTCTGTGGCATCTGTGACCGGTCCGTCATGTCCCTAACCCCCTCGGGGGACCCCCAACCTATCTGCTGCAGACCCCCCCACTACCCCAAAACCCAAGAGGATGTAAGGAGGGGGGTAGGGACACATTTGATTGATGATGGTGTGAATTAAACAGAAAGAGATGGAGAGAATCCTTTTATCAGGCCAGAAACACGAGTGGATTAAAATGTAGTTGTACAACCCCTCTGTATAATGCAGCAGCCTGGCCGCATATCACGAAGCGACAGAAGCCAAGATGAGAGACGCTTGTTATTATTGCCACCACCCTGACGTGAAACTTTGCTGAAGCAGGAAAACAGGACAGAAACGTGTGAAACAGGGCTGGAGATTGAGCTGATACAAATGGCAAAGGATTTATCTAAAACTCCTTTGACAATGAATAAATCATTCCTGTCATTGTTCAGCTCAAAGTGGAGAACACATTTTCTGCTTTTTATTATGTATGTTAGAGGGAAAAAGAACTGGACATGAACAGAGAAACCAAATGGTGACGGGAATCAGACGGTTTTTAACTTGAACTGACCTGAGTGGAGAAACGATGGTGGGAAAAAATAAACAATCTTATAACAAATATGTTTCTACATTTTTAAGAATTCAAAAAATGTCAAAGTTACATCCTGTAGCTTTAATATCTAGTGCTTAAAGGTAGAACATATTTATAAGCATGGAAAACTATTTAGGTTACTTCAACTAGAAATCTTGTCATACTCTTAATTTAATTGACACTTATTTAAAAGATATTTATTACCGTTCTGTTTAATCGTCTTCCCTATTGGTTATCAAAGCTGCCTTTGTTGGTTTATGCAGTTTCTTAAATAGTAATGATGTTGTTGAAATAAGTTACTTAATATTTAAATTGCTCAACTGATCTCTGTCCTTCCTGAGCTGGCATCTAAGCCACTGGCATTGATATAATTTGTTGCATCTTTCCCCAACTTTTAGGGTTGAATTTTGGGGAATATTATTCCTTTTGGTGCCTCCTTCCTCTCTCTCTCTCTCTCTCTCTCTCTCTCTCTCTCTTTATCGCTTTCCAAAGTAACTGACTCTGCAATAAATTTGTTTTAACAAACTTCATTCTTTCAGAGGTCTGATTCTGTCAAAACAAATCTATCAATAATAAATGACTTGATAAAGTAATTAATGTGGTAAATATTACATCCAGATTTTCCAAACTTAGACCTTGAATCTTGATACTGACCAACAAGAGTGAAGCTGACTGACTGCTCGCCCACCAGTCTCTCTTCCCTCTTTATCACTATACCTCCAGTTCTTGAAAATGGCTTCAAACAGACACGCAAATTATACAACTGACATCTTTCAAAAGCATTATTAGAGCCTCGTACACAGTCACCAATAATGCAGCAAGTGGTTTCTGGATGGTAAGTCGACAACAAAACACTTGTCTTTTCCAGCAGCCATTGTAAAACCAGCTGACAGAACATGCTGGAGCTCTCCATTGGTTGCTAGGTGATAGGCTGGATTTCACTGGGGTTGCTAGGTGATAGGCTGGATTTCACTGGTGTTGCTAGGTGACTTTACATACCAAAGGTTTTTGAAAGGGCTCACTTTCCAGACAACAGAAAACTTGAACTTTATCGCCAAAAACTGACTGGGTGTGTTTTTTTGTTTTTCTTTTTCCAAGCATTTGGGGTGTTTTTAGAAGGAGTTGAGACCCAAATGGATTTACAAAAGTATGCAAAATTCAAATTTTGCATAAAAAGCCCCCTTTAAGTTACGGATATACTCTGAAGAAGTTAGCGTGACACTTACATCTTTGGACTGCTTGGTAACGTTAAGACCACTGATGGTAATTGTTGGAGGAAATGAGGACTGATCACTGGTAGCTGCACCTCTAGCATTGTTTTTTGGTAGTGCCCGGTCTCCCCCATCCTCTGCCAGATAAGTTTTTATTTCAAGTTTTGATTCCATGTTTTGATTACCTACCAGATAAAAGCCAACCACTGTTGGCTTGCTACCAAAGGATTAAGTTTTTACCTTAATAAATTAGACTTAATTAGATATGACACAAAACAAAAATTAAGCACAGACAGGGATCAGCTGGTTAATCGTGATCAAAGTAATAATTTAGCAGAGTTTGATACTTTGCTGCAGGCAGCTGATTTAAAAGGCTCCATTTGTGCAGTTTCCAGTAAAAACCAGGAAAAGCAATGTAACTGAAACAGTCAATGACAAGAGGTCTGGTCCTGATTATTGAACCTTACATCTTTTCTATGGCCATACATCTTCCTCTGCCAGGCCTCCCAGGGGCTTCTGGCCATCCAACACTACAGGCCAGCTCATGAGAAGGAGGAAGGGACAATAGTACCTGCAGGTCCCTATCCAGACTCGAAAGATGCCACCGGGGGCCTCATTGACAAATTGTCCTTGTCTAGCCGCATGAGGGAGTGGGGATTGCAGTAATTGCATATTTTCCTCTAATTGCATTTGTCACATGTGGGGTCTGCGGCTATGGAGCAGGGTCTGAGACCCTTCTCAGTGATGTGTTAAAGCAAACAGCTGAACTCTCACCTGCACCACAAGAAGGCGATGTGCACGAAGAGGCCTGCAAAGAGGGCAATAAATTATGTAGTGGCACAAAACATCAGCAGAGCAGCGGTGGAGACGGGCACAGACGGAGACATGCTGCAGGTCCATTAAAGACTCAGACGTGGCCGTGGAGGACTTTACTCTACGATGCTGATTAAGGACAGTCAAGGGCTTCAGCCTGAATGATCACGCGACACTTTTACTGCAGTTACAGACAAAAAAGAAAAACGCCCTAGTTTTACTGCAAATTAAATGTGTCTGATAAGGTACTTTTTAAAATAGAATGCAACATGCAAAAATCTCCCAATTCAACTGGTGAATAGTTAGGTATAGCTAAAAGACACATAAGTAAATGCCCCTCAAATGTATGAATCTATCTTCCCTCATGAAGCCAGTATTGGGGAATTCACCTCCATTTAAAGGGCCAGTATTATGTATTTTCTAGACAGATAATGCATTTTTAACTATGTTAAGTAACTATGTTAACTTCAGCTGTTATGCAAATGCTGTATATGTCAAATATGACTTAAAAGAAATTTGACTTTGTTATTTAGCATCTTGAAATTGGGCTTTTATCTCTTTAAAAACTCCTGCTCTTTCTGAAA
This sequence comes from Girardinus metallicus, assembly GCA_903067095.1. Taxonomy (NCBI): domain Eukaryota; kingdom Metazoa; phylum Chordata; class Actinopteri; order Cyprinodontiformes; family Poeciliidae; genus Girardinus; species Girardinus metallicus. The sequence goes on along the minus strand of CAEGAE010018240.1, from coordinate 41,398 downwards.
CTCGGCCTTCAGACAGTCATCACAACCTTGCTCCTCTATTAACCGTCTGAGAATATTTTTTATCAGCACTGAGAAGTAGCTTGTACAATAAGCTCAGCTGATGTACAGTTTCACCAGGTATTTGCTAATTGATACTGGCTAATCTGAAGGAGCTTAGTGGGGGAGTTTCCAAATTTCCAGTTCAACTGCACCTTTAAGGCAGGACAATGTCCACCCAATGGTTGGACATTGGAGATTCAACCATGCATGAAAGAATCAAGGCAACACTCCAGGTATGTTTGTGATAAAGGATAACATCATAACATGATGTAAAGCTAAAAAGTTGGTTTTATTTGAAACTGCCCTTTAAAACAATTAATTTCAGGCTCTGATATTGTGAGAATCTCATACTGACCTGTACCAACACTTGTCCAGAACTAATAGTGGTGGACATGTAAAGCAGATGACCTGCTGCATGCTGTTGTCCCTTCTTTCATTGGACACGATAGATATAACTGGAGCAATGGAGGCAAAGAGCGTTACAATTTGAGCGCTGACCTGGTTTTCACTGTAGTCATCATAAAACACAGAGCCAGCATCCTGGGGACATGTAATAACATCAGGCCTTTGGTGTAATTCACTATCTCAGTGTGTGGCAATATAGCAAAACCCATTACATTTGCCTTGTAATTTGATGTCGCCCCAGCGAGGGATTCAGGTGACTGCGACCCCCGTTAATGGAGTTCCAGTGATAAGAACGGGTCTGTTTATTAGCCACATGCGGTCAAGCGTGGCTGGAACAGCTGAGCGCAGGCAGGTGTCAGGCCCTGCAAGGATTCAGGCACCGCTGGCAGGCTGTGGCACTCATTTCACGCACGTTATCGCCACACTAGCTCCATCGAAAAAAGAGGTCGCTGGGTGCACAACAATATAACTGCTGAGTGATGAGGTTCGCTAAGAGGCACGCCGCTATGCAAGACTCCTGGCGGTTTGGTTTGTTTGTGAAAATCAGTGAGTCATCAGCAGTTTTGTCTCGCGTCAACATGGAGGAGGAGCCCTTTCTTTCTTTTTATTTTGTTCCTGAAAGCACCTAATTTCCAAAGAGTCACCCAAAGGTATGAATTTATACTGCTGTACAAAATCAAATCGCTGCAAATGAAAAATGAACATTTCATTAGGACCCAGAGACAAAAGGATCGCACTAAAAGGTTGTCTAGTTTGGAATGTACGCTTGCAGACATTTACAGAGCCTTGAGGAGAAAACGAACTTCAAATTAAAATGTCTATTTGATGCATTATCGTAATAGGGACGGATTGGGAGGAGTGGAGTCCACCGTGCTCTCATCCTTCAGCCTGAGGGGACAGACTTGGAGAGTTGTCATTACCAACTTAGTCCATCAAGATGAGCCTGTTGGGAGGTGGATTTACAGAGATTGTCTGCTGTTTTGACAGGTGTCTGTACTGGTTAATTTATCAAGCAATTACAACATAAATGGGGCCATATATTCAAACCTGCTTGAAATTATTCAACTTTTGAATTGGACATAAAATTTAAAGAAAAAGCAGCCAGCCAATGCGAGGAGTGTGTAAGCAAGATTGGTTTGCTTAATGTGTTTGCTAAGGATCTTCAACGACTCTTAATTTATCCTAGTATCTCTATAATCTCTTTCCTATTTGGTCCAATTTTGCTGGTCAACTAAATTTTATGATTTAACCATAAAATAATAGAATTTTACTAATTCTATTATTTCTTAGAATGCCTTTTTTTAAAAATTAACAAGCTAGTTTTTAAAAAATATTAGCATGTTTTTCTGGCGAGCCAAACTGTTATATCATTTTGCTTATATAAAAACATATTTTTGTTCGTTGTGCAGGAGGCCCCACTTCTGCTTTTCAAAGACATACAATTGTATAATTATGCTTCTGTTTACAGCCATTTCTTGTGTGCGAGTGTAAATGTTGAGTTGGGAGGCATTGCCAGGAATAGCTTATTTATGGTGCGTTCACACCAAACACGTTTTGAGTGTCAGGCGCGTCTGGTTTACATTTAAAGTTTGTGGAGGCGCGTTTCGAGTGTCTAGTGGGGCACGATTTGAACCTCGTTTGGAGCGTTTGAAGCGTCGAGATCGTCCAACAGACTTTGAACGTAAACCAGACGCGCCCGACGCTGAAAACGCATTTGTTGTGAATGGCTTATTTATCGTTAACAATTATCTGTATTTTAAAAAATAATAATTGTTCTTTTTAAAAGAATAATTTTGAAAGTACAGGCAGCATTGTTATTATAAAGCTCAAGCTGATTACCAAACTCCAACATGTTTTAACCAACTAGCTGGTCCATTCTGGATTAAAATATATATATATATACATATATATATATATTGCTTCTCCGTCTCTATCTGCACTATAGCCGCTTTGGAGGAGCCAGACAGCAGACGGACAGGCAGCCTTTATGCAGCCTACATAATGTGTGACCCAGGAGCCCAGGCTTCCTGTAAGTGTGCCAACGTGGACGTGCTTCCAGCAATAGCCATGTTTCTGCCAGCTGCATCATCTGTGCCTGCACAAAAGCATGCCCTTTGAAAGACGCTCAACACACACAAAACCAATGATGCGTGGCGAACATGCCTCAGCGTGCAAACGGGAATGCTCACATTACTCTTTACACAACTTCACACATATCCACCAAAGCTGGAAAATAGCACAGAAACTTGTAACAGAGAAATAAATTACTTCTCTCCTGATGAGTTTTTTAATTTTTGACTAAATGCCTGCTTTAATAATATGACATCTAAAGATGGAGGCAGAAGTAACAGAGCTGATTTGTCCTCTAGCAGAAAGACTCACAGTGACTCATAGCAAGTGCACACATCACTGTAGAGGCGCTCAATTATGATTCAAATCTCCATAAAGGGGCAGAAAAGCCATTTGTCATGTGACCATCTGCAGCGCATCTTCTCAGATTCTGCCTGAATGTAGTTAGCCCCTCTGAAAGTGCAAAGAGCGGAACGCGTGGATTTATTAGTGTCAAGCTCGAACTGTAATCACCACCAAATCAGCACTGCGTAGATAGGAGAAAAAGAACCTTATTTTTTTCTCTGAATTTTACATTTTACTCTGGGAGTTTAGGTAAAGAAAACTATCCTTTTGGCTTTTTTTCCCACCTCCTCAGTTTTAAAAACAACTGAAAGTGCAGAGAGAAACACAGGTTTTAGTCCCAGCACTGCAATTATCGCCTGCTTTTCGTCTCCCAGGGACATTCACGGACAAGGGCCTCATAACAGGTGACAGAATGCCTGCCAGCCGCCCCCGGTTCCCCGCCCCCACCCCAGAATGGTTACTATTATAAACCAAAAACGTATGCTCTCAATATATATGCAAATGATGCTTGGTCCCAAGGTGAAGTTCGTAGAGCAGCAACAACGCTTGCCTCTGTTTTGCTCATTTGCAAAAATGTTGAGAGTAACAAAGACCACAGGAAATTGAAAAATTGTTACTAAGTATTAGAAAAAGCAATCATTTTCCCTGGGCTGCCTAATCCTGTGGAAATTGATCTCACCTCTTTCCCTGACACACACTAGTGGGGAAAAACACATAGCAGTAAAATGCCTGCCTGAGTATTGCCTTGTGGGAAATTTGTTTGGTTGCAGATTTCTTTCATTTCGTGTTTTTTTTTTTTTTACTTTTTTTTATACTCCATGGTCAGAAACTGGTACGTCATTGCTTGTCCCTTCGGCTGCAAACAGAAAATCTTCAAAAAAGAAAATTAGTAACTGGTTTGTAATTGTTTTCCAGACCTGCTGAAGACAACGCACACATCTCTCTACTTGGCTGGTCTAACACATGCAAATCTGACCATTTTGTTGTCCAATTTTAAACTGGCTGATATGATCTCACTAATGCATTTGCTCTTCCTTTGTGTGAAAGTACAAATTGGAAACGACAGTCTATTACCCAGCGCTCTGACCTTCATGATAGAACATAATGCGAAAAGACCTGCAGTGGCTTTATTTGACGGAGGCAGGGCGAGGACACGGCGGTGATTAATTAACACAATTAATTCAGACTAAGATTATCTGAACAATTATTCCTCGATAAATCAGACCAAGATGTGATCAATTTATAGTTATACTTTCATTACGAGTTAATCTGTTTCAAAAAGAACCGACTTGAGCAAAGATATTGAGAAATAATTGCAACATTAGAATGAACTAATAACAGTCTCTAAGCCCAAAACTGTACTGGGTTCCAAGCAGAATTTCATTTGGTGACCCCAATTCAGATTAAGTTCATTATTGACCAGCTGCTAATAATTTGTACATTCCCCATGAATGATTTTTCTTTTTTTTTTGAATTGTGAATTCAACTAAATTTACCTCATAGTGAAGCAGAAAGAAAGCAGTAAACTCCTTCAAATAGAGTGTCTTGTTAAAGTATTTACACCCTTAGAATTTTCACATTTTGCAACGTTACAACCACAAGCCTCAAAGTTGGAGGAAAATGATAATTTGCAAATTTTTAATAAAAAAAAAAATACATAAAAATGTGTTGCCCCCTTTGTTTTGTGCCTCCCTTGGTCAATAATAGTCTACACCAGCTTTGCACATTTTTTCCCTATTTTATTTTGCGAAGTAGATAAAGTTCAGTCAGACTGAACGGAGAGCATCTGCGAACATTACTTTTTGAGTTTTACTAAATACATTTGACATTTTAATAATTGTTCAGAATGATGTGTTGTGTTAGTTTTCCCAAATGTGGCTTTATACATGTAGGCCAATAATTAAAATTTGAATCTCATCTGTTCAGAGTGAATTCTTCCATGTCTGCTGTATGTGCTGTGCTTCAGGTTTGTGATTGTGACAAAAAGGGAAAAAGCAGCTACTGTAGACGGCAAGTTTATAATCCAGACCAGGTAAATGCAACGAGAAGACTGCAAAAAATGCTAATTCTGGTCCTCCTAAAAAACCTACGTCTCTAGGTAAGTTAGTCTGGTGCAGTTCAAATACATATGTGAACGCTAAGCAGGCCAGAGACTGCTCCGAAAACAGGAAGCGAACTATAATGCAGGGCATTCTGGGTAAATAGAACCTAAACAAACGTGAGAGTCTAGTGCAAGTGGGAGAAATGGCTTGCAGTCTTTTACCAAAGACAAAAGAAAAATCCTACAAATATTAAATTCTGATGCCACTCCATTTTGTGAAGGTGGAATTTACGTTGATGTCTTCTTCTGAGTTTTTTGTGTCATTTCCTTCAGTAGGTTTTGATGCAGCGCCACCACAGGCGAGGAGGGGAACAGGTTTTTCAAAGGGTTTGGTACGTTTGACACGTTGCAGTGTGAAAGAGAACCACAACAGCTTAAAATGTGAAAATTGTTGCAATCGAACCCCAATCAAAACAAATCTACTGGAGTATCAGGTGTAAAAACACCCTTAGAATCACACACCAGACAAACACTTGGCCTGATCTGTCATAGATTTGTCACAGATCTACCAGTTTCAAATTTTACATTTAGATTCCCTAGCAGACCTTTCAACATCTAACAGAACATCAATATTTAAAATCCTGGTAGAAAGAGGTTTAGGCACACACCTACGACTGGAGAAGGTAACTTTAGTTAACAGGAGTCTTCAGACACACCTCCAATAAGGAAACCCTGCGTCATTCAGATGAAGGAACACACTGACACTCAGTGCACCCTGTAATCCACGACTTTCTTTATTCCTAGAAAAACCACCAATGTAAACACTGAAACCCACAGCAACTACAGCTATTGGATGTTAGAGGCAGAAACATCCAATTTTCTAAAACATCTTTTCCCTTTGCAAGAAAATATTAGGTCTGTGACACATTTCTGCTTCTTTTTGAGGCACACAAGAAGAAAAAGCATCAACATTTTCTGTTTGTAGCTCCATTCTGAGCATGTCTATGGGCAGCTGGTAGAGATTTCATATGGTTTATTGCTCTCACTTTCACTAGGATTATTTATTGAACTGCCAGCGTGGCCCCTGCTCTCCACAGCCACCCAGTGCCTTGGCGTCCCTCAGTATGATAGAGGAATTTATGTCATATGAGCAGCATACTGAACTCGGGTTTAAGTGTTATTAAGAAGCATCGCTCATGCATAGAATACTATTTACGGTAATGCATTCACACGTGGTGCGGCTTCCTATGACGGCTCCTAAGAGAAGCATAATGATATGTGTGCAGGGTGTGAGGCTGTGAGAGAGTGCAGAGGGGGGGCAAGGCTTCAAGTGTACCACAGGCTAAAAGAAGAAGAAACATGCACCATACAAGACAGTGAAGGAGAAAAGATTATCATCTGGAGATGAAAGGCAGGGATAGGGATTCATTCACTGCCACACAGCTGTCTTATTTGCAAGGTGTTGAGAAACCACTTTTTTTTTCCTTCAAGAGGATGAAAAGATTCTTCTGAAGCCAAAAGGGTCTGCTATCATTTTTGGGCAGCTTGAGCTGTAGAGATGTTATTAGCATAAATTATCTCCCCCACCAAAGAGACAGGAACATGCTCGCTCCTTTCTGCTTTTCACACTTAATTGCCCTATTTACTGAACAGTTGCCTGTGGACAACAAATGCACACACGCTCCGAGATTCATACAGGACAACAGGCAGACACAAGCCAAATAGGGCATGAGTGATACACTGAACTGTCTGACAAACAGCATTAGATCCAGGATGACTTGGAAGGAAGTTAATGTCCTTTCATACTTCATATTAGGCTATAAATCAACAGAACAACGTTTTATAACTGGATTCATGACGTTCTTCACTGAGGCATGTCTCATGCAGTGCTGTGAAAAACGATTTGCCTCCCCTACACAGTTCTTCTGTTTTTGCTTTTTTTGTCACACTTAAATGTTTCAGAGGCTTTGGGACTCCAGCGGATCACAGCGAGAGCTGTTATACACAATTGGAGAAAACAGAACGGCGAAGAACCTTGACAGGAGGGGACAGCTTACCAAAATCCAGGAGGTCACTAAACAACCCAGGAGAACATCTAAAGAACTTCACTCCAAAGTCAGATGTCAATAGGTTACAGCATCTTAAAGTATTACAAAACAAACATAAACTTACAGGTCTTAGCATTAAAAAACACTTCAAACCGAGAGCATGGGGACAGTTCTTGGCATAAAGCTGTTGAATCTGACACACAACAATAAAAATTTGAATTTTAACTACAGAGGCAGAGGTGGAAAGTGATGAAGGAACAAACTAAACTAATCAGGAGGAAATGTGGAGCAGCTGAGGCAAGCAGGGAGACTATCGGGTTAAGCACTGGTGGGCTGATCAGAGACTGATGGAGCAGAATAATAAACACAGAAAAACCTAAAACAAGACTCAAAACTCCAGAAACCAAGAAGGAAAAGAAGCTTGACTATAAAACGACAAAATAAAAACTCACGCTTGAAATACCTTCAAAAACTAAACGACAAAAATAAAGGCGCAAACATAAAAAAGAACTAATATGGCAACCCTACACAAACACAATGATACACTCAAAGAACATCTGATAAGACCCAAAGATAATGATGGTGGCCTAATCAAAGTCCAAATTTATATCTGATTGAAATCCGTCTTCCCATGCACACAGAAAATACTAATTACAACAATTCTGCAAGCAGGAGTGGGTTGAAATTTCTCAGCAGAAATATAAATGACTTATTACCAATATTCAGTCATTGTCCTCAAAGGTGGCACAACCAAGTTATCAGGTTTAGGGAATAATTACATTTTTTACAAGGGGACAGATTTGTTCTGGTGTCATTTTTTTTTTTTGCCATAATAGATTAAAAACATAATTATTTTATATTTCATATTTCTTAAAATATGCTTGAAGGTCTGAAATTTCTAGTGTTACAAAATGAGCTGAATGTTTTTGCACATTAATAGTTCTCTACACAAACATCAGTTTCTCTGATTTAACCTTTTACAGGTACATTTCTGAGTAAAATGAACATTTTTCTTCTACTCTATGAACTACTAACAACATGTGTCCAAAATTCAAGCAAAACTTAAATTTTGCTTGAAATTGAAGCTTAGAATAAATTAAATACTAATTTATTCCATGAATAAATTAGTATTTATTCGTAGAAAATGAGAAATGGTCAAAATAATGAAAAAGATATAGTGCTTTAAGGCATCAAATAATGCAAAGAAAACAAATTCATATTCATTTAGAAACAACAATATTAATGTTTTAACTCAGGAAGAGTTCAGAAATCAGTATTTGGTGGAATAACCAGGAGTTCAATGGGTTCACTGCAGTGGGCTCTTCTTTTTTTCCAAAGGTGTATATGTTTATTATGGTAGATTTATATGTAAAGTCATCATGAAAATCTACAATGTAGCATTGGTTTGCAGTTTTTTGTTTTATTTTTGCTTGATTTATTGGAGATGTATGTAATTAATTATTACACTGGCTTTTCACCAAATCATAATCTGTTCAGTCTTACAGGATTACTATCAACCTGTTCAGGGACTGCAGGTGGAAATGAGCATTTTTAGCTTTTAAAAGTATCTCTCCTTTTAAAAGGTTAATAAAATGTTGCACATTGTTGTGTCTGTGTAAAATAAAAAATATTTTAGGTGTAATTTGCTGCTTCAAAAAGTCTTTTCTAAATTTAAACTTTGTAATGATTAGCAGGCCTTGCCATTTTAAACAGTGCATTGGCTTTGCATTGTACCAGCCTAAAAAAGACTCAGTGAAGTGACCCTGTAAGCAAGAGTGAGGTGAATTATAGATGAATACACTTAATGGACTTTTAGTTTCTCTTCCCTTAGCCCAGAAAGCCCTGGTTGTCTTTATATAAGCGTAGCTAAGCATGCAGCGCTAAAATGTCAGGGTTTATGCATATGAATAACATTTTTTACTTATTCTGTACGTAAGACTTGTCATTTAATTTGCTGAAAGTTTAAATATTGAACAGACTTCAGGTGCCCATAGACGGAAATGGCAAACTGACTTGTAGATGAGGAAAATGTAAGCAGTGTCTCTTGTGTGAAACAGCAAATCAACCAGCCTGATCTCATTCATTTGGCCAGCCAGGTCACATTTCCATAACCCTGGAGGGTGATACAGGATATTAATGAGGCTGATATTCACAGCTTCCCCTCTTCTGACCACACTACAGATTTTTACATCCTGTTCCAGCACAGCAGAGTAAAAATCCTTACTCTGGCCTGAAGGAGGGCAGCGACTGTGGAAACGCCCAGTCACCACATCTCAATGTGAGGATATTGGAACTAATCTAACTTATCGATGACTTGCTAACATAATTAGTTAGGAGTAAATGATCATACACAATGAAATAATAGTTTCAAAACATGTTAATGAAGGCATGTACTGGTGGCTGTTTCACCCTATTTCACTTGTTGACAACAGCGATAAATCTGTTCCCCTCCTTGCCTGTGGCGGCGCTGCACCAAGAATTACTGAAGAAAATGACACAAAAACCTCTGAACAAGACATGAGCGCAAATTCCTTATTCACAACATGTGAACAAAGATAAGAGAACACAAAACATATCACACTATGATTTCTGGGTGCTGTCACACCCCTACTAGCATTACCAAAGTAGTGGAAATCAATTGAACTATCATGTACTACAAGTCTGAAAATATTGCAAAAATTACAACGATTAAAGCATTTCCCTACAAGATGATTCAAATAAAAACAAAACCCATCTGCACTTCAGCTAATTGTTTTCAACCCTTTCCTTCACCCATCATGTCCTTGCCCCTGCACTACATGCCAGGCTTGGTGACAACATCAACTTGTTCCGCAATGTACAATCACATAACTGCGATAACTGCTCACTGCGGTGATTTAACACCACTGGCCCCCTCTCGGCTCCAGCTGCGTCCGAGCTGCAGGGTCACTGTAGGTGGTGTGGGTGATTTAGAGCGACCCAGGTGGAAGGGCAGGCCCTTATGTCAGAGGAAATCTATGAGGCCTTCAACCAGATTCAAGCACTTTACCAAAACGTAAATAAATTAAATCAATAAATCTCTTAAGGTTGGAGTATATAATACTCTTTTTATTGTAAACCTGTGTTGTTGTTTTTTTAATTCCTGCATTTCTATTGGGTTCATCCTAGTAAAAGTAAATTTATTTCAGTAATGTAATTCAAAAAGTGCATTTTGGTCTCCCAGTAGGAACAATAAATGACAACCAATGGGCTACAGCACAATCATAGTGCTTCCTATCAATCACAACTGGGAAATGGTCAATGTTGTACTGCAGACCATGCATAGTTGAAGCACTAAAATCATCGGTCTGTTGATTTTGCGGCACAATTAATAATAATGTAGGATAAAGGCCTTTTTGTAGCAAGAATTCGTCCACTGAAGTTTGCTTGAAAGTAATATCAAGGTGTCTGCAGGTTCACCAACTCAAATTTCCATTATGAATGAAATTAAAACCTATAGGTTCACAGAAATGTACAAATGTCAATCAGCCAACTGGTGGCAAATTTGCACTTACCAATGATAGACGCAAAAAAGCTACAGCTAGCTAGCTGTACAATGGTAAATGGACTGAACTTATATAGCACTTTTCCAGTCATTTTGACCACTCAAAGTGCAATGTTAGCAGCTAGTAAGCATTGAAGATGTCTAATGACTCTAATTTCAGCCTGAAAGAAAAGTCCAGCAAGAAAAATAAACTGCATAGAATATGAGAATAAATTGTCCTGCCAAGACAAAATTTAAGACTTGTGATTAACATGTTTAAGGCCAACTTATTGTTTTTCCTGAATTTAATACATTTTTAAGACTTTAATTTTAAATACATAAATTTAAGACTTTTTAGGCTCTCTGGACACATGGATATTAAAATCTTGTTCCTACTCGTGTTGTGTTTTTTAGGTAGTGCTACACCCGTAATATAAATAATCTGGCTGCATGTCACCTATTTGAAACATTTTGGCCGACTCCAAAGTTTTTTCCATAATTCTCAGTTTAAGAAAACAATAGAAAAAAAAAATATAACAGATGCAAACTTACTTAACTTTCTACGTTTTTTCACCAACTCTTGTTTAATAGTTAGTGGTTATATATTATACCAGCAGGGGTTGGGGTAACCAAATATTTTGCATTGGCATCAGGTAACATTCAGAGAATCTTGCCAACTTCTGATCACTTTGAAAACTGTCACTGCAAAAAAAAAAAATTAAACATATTCAGCTTGATGACTTAATGTGGATTTTCTGTCCAGCTAGTTGAATATTGAGTCAACAGAATGAAAATGAAATGCAATTAAATGTTAATATTAATGTTATTATAACCGTCAGTCAAAATGACGGACAATGAAAAAGTCTAGCATGACTTTTGTATACCAGTTTAAGGCGTTTTTAACCAAAGGAGTAGAAAGAAGTGAGGAGACAGAAGTGTTTCCTGTTGATTCACAGTGAATCAAACAGGTGCATCATTTCTATTTTATTAAAAATAACACTCTACCTGTTCTGCCTATACACTGAAAGACAAATAAACTCTATACCAGCAAATTCATTTACACAAATACATGCTAAGAGATATGTGGCCAATTTAGAAAGCACCGATCTAATTCTGGATTTCACCCTAATCAAAAAAGATGTAATTAATTAATCAGATAATTCACTGCCACGCATGGCAGGACACACATCTGTGCAGCAGTAATGGGGAGGGAGACGGCAGCGCTGAGCTGAGCAGCTCTCAGACTCCTCAGCGGTGCAGGAATCCAGTTCAACTTTAAAAGAAAAAGGAGCAGGACTCTTAAACAGAAACTCAGTGCCTGCTGTTGGTTTGTGAGTTCAGTGCGGTGCGACCACAGGAAGGAAAGATCTGAGGCTATTTGAGGAAACAGAGATGACTTGAGGGAGGCAGAGCCGGTGCAAGACAAACATAAACTGTGCCACTTCATCTGAAGACAATGGGGGACAGGACACCGAGTGTGCTCTCATCCACATCTCCATTGTCTGCCCATCTCTTTTACTCCTCCTCTGAGCATGGAGCATAAGCGGGGTGAAAGGAGGAGGGGAGGAGAGGAGGAGGGGGAGCTGGAGAGGGTTGGGGGGTCTGGCTGTGTTCTTTCTCCTCTGTCTGTGTGCGAATGCACAGACGGTTCAGTAGTAATTTGATGTGTGTCCCTGGGGACATTTGATGGATTAAAGCTAAGCAGCTCCATTTCGCAGCACCACCTGATCTTCCTCTGCCTGTGCCCCATATAAAGGCTGGCGTGATTGCTGATCTCAGCTAGTCTGACAGTCTCTCTCTCTCTCTCTCTGTTGCACTCTCTCCCTCCTCTCTCTGTCTGTCTCCATCTCTTCTCTTCCTCACTGGTCTCTTAAGCCTGCTGCATCACAGGAGCTATCCAGTGCTGAACAGGATCGCTTTTATTTTTTATTTTTTTATTTTTTCTGGGGGACGCTGGGGGAACCAAAGAGTATCAACCCAGCACTGCCATCAGCCTCGTTCTCCGCCGGTTTCCATCTTTTTTTCCTTTCTTGTCTTATGTTTCTGACAACATCAACCACAAGGATTTACCGTCAAGCCAGCTCCGCTTGTTTGCGTCCTCAGAGGGTCTTTTATTTTTTCTCATGCGTTTCTCTCAGCCCCGTGTTTTCATCCACTGAAACATGCCCCGCTCTTTTTTGGTGAAGAAGATCAAGCTTGATGATTTTTCTTCGTCCAATGTGGCCAACTCCAACCATCATCACCACCTGGACGACTCGTTCACTTTTGCCCACTCCATCACAGACTCGGTGACCAGTCTCGGGGTTCGCCTCAGCGAGAATGGTGAGTTGCAACATGCCTCTAGTTAAAGACGTCCTGTAAACAAGCTCCGCCGCTGATTTCAGCGTGCCTGGTTTTTCATTTGCTGGGCGAGATTTTTTGTTTGAGTCAGCTAAAACGACCGAAACTGTGTTAATTAATGTGACACGTTACATGCATCCAGCTGATTTTCCGCACCAACATCCAAAATAATCCGCTTCCAAGGCACCCCACCCCCATCGCCGTGCTCCCAGACTTTTGTTTTTTGACTCCGGCGAAGGACAGACACAATTCAGGTCACAGCTACGGATTAGTTTATGTAAATAGGGAAGCAGACATGTGTCTAATCAGGAGAGCTGGGATACGTATTTGTAGAACTGCTAGAGTCCTGTGGTGGACAAACACATGCAAGGCTGGCAATTTCTGTTCATCATGTGGAGTAAAAAATTCATGAATATGAGAGATGAGTATCAGATGATACATTTGTCCTTAGCTGTTATTGTCCTTGAGTCCCATCATGGTCCGATCCTCCCTTGCCCCCCTCTTCCCATCCAAATGGAGCATGCACACAGTCTCCCCACCCCCATCGCTCCGCTACATCTTTCTCTTCCTTCCGGGCATTTGAAAACTAGCAGGGGTTAGAGTTTCAGCCGAGCAGGCCTATTGCCGCCACAAGAGACATCAACACACTGTACAGTGGAGCTGGGAGGGAGGCGGGGAGCTGAAGGAGCGCCGAAATGAGGAAGAATAAGGATAGAATAATGCTCGGGGCAGCAATGAGGCAGATCACGTGACGGGAGGTTGTACAGTAAACACGGAGACGAGGCGCATAACTGCGCTGTGGTCAATGCTCGGACTGGCCGGGCTTCCGGTCAGAGGCGAGGGGCGACCTTCACTTTCGCAGCCTGCTTTGGAATCGTCGCTTCCATTTTGTGGCCACGTTTTGGTGGGCCACATGAGAGCCTTTGTTGTGATTTCCCAAGTCGTTTAAGCAGAAGGAGAGGAGTACAGCTAGACCCTGTTGATGATGCCCACCTGTTATTCAGCCATTTCACTGACAAGGTGAAATTTTAAGCAGCCAGATCACAATTATTCTTATTGTTTTGCAAAAAAAACAAAAAAAACAGGAAATATTCAAAATAAGCAATAAACCAACACTTAACTTAACTCAAGATATGCACTTATAAAATAACTGTTTATCTTCACAGAGATATGTTTTTGCTTGTGCTGAATTTAAATTATTCTTCCCGCACTTAACAATCCATTTGTATAGTTTTAGTCACTCTATTGTTCTTCTCTCTATTGTTCAACGGCATGAAAAATAAGCACTTTTACTTTCAGGAGAAAAGAACAATAAGTCACCATAATAATCTGGACAAAAAGCTTTTCATCTGAAAGAAAGAATTATCCTTTTCCGCTGAGTCCAAAATAAAGGAGATAAAATAAAAGATTTCTCAGCGCAGCTGAAAAGCCTAACGTCAGCACTTCTGCTGCTCCGGGAGATTTTCTTTCCCCCCATTGTGGAGACATTTGACTTGAGTGTCTGTCGAACAACAAAGAGGGGTGGCTGAGAGGGTCCATTAATTACATGCTTCCTTTGCATTACAGAAATGAGTCTATGAGCTGTAAAGGCTGATACAGCGCGAGTCCTAAATGGTGAGCTTCGTGTCTGACCTTGAGTAATTGAAACACGGTAAACACCTCTGCGTACGGTGATAGCGCACGCAGCTTTTTGTTGGCGAGAATAATAAAAAATATATACCTCGCTATAATGCAGAGCAAACACTCTCTGTGCCTGCTGCTAATGTGGCTGTAAAACAGGTGGATTTGGCTGCTCATCACTACTGCAACAGCAGCATTTATGCATTTAGCAGCAGCTGTAGGAATGAAGCTGAAAAACAGATCCATTTGTTTGGTTTTTAGAAAGAAAGTGACGCCGTCTCTCAGACAAACACCATCTGTGCGGTTTAAACTCGTGAAGCCATGCAGTGCAGCATAATGCCGCGTGCACAGGCCTGTAGTTTCCTTGTCCCCGGGTGTCACGGTCACGTCTTTGACAAAGGGGGTGTGCGAACCGAAACCCTTGGGAGTGGAGAAGCAGTAGTAAGAGAGCACTTAAACTGATTTCTTAATGGCTTGTTTTTGAAAGCACTTCAGCAAGCTCGCTGCTGCAGACAGGTGACCCTCTTTGGAAACATGGTGCGTGATGCCATGTCTCACATTATCAGTCCTCCAGCAAACTGCATTCAATAAACTATTATTGTGTCTCTAAGACACTTGATCTGTTCCACGCTATTATTTCTATCTTCTCCAGCATTGGACTCTACCAACAGCTGCACTATTTTACAGATGATAGGTTATTGATCAGTTCAAAACTTTGAATTTCATTAAAAAGCAGTCAATACCTAATTTCCACTGCTTGCTGCATGCAGCGCTTAGGAATGCCTTTTTTCTGCAGTTATGCACTATTTGTCTCAGGAAAAGAAATTCGCCACATTTTGAGTTTGCACTTGAAAAATATCAACCCAGAAGACGGAATGCATTTAGTTTTTTATTGAGCTGCACACCGTTTCAGCATCTATCAACCTCTGTTTGGGTTCATTTAGCTGCCAGCAAGCCTTTTAGCTGCTCTGTCTCCGAGCTGCTCCAGAGGTAAAAACGAAGGACGAGAATTATGCCGACCAAAATGCATCCTATAGTGAACATGTTGACGGAAACACAAAAACAGCTCTCAGTGTGGTGTAGCTGCCTGCATCATCTTTAACCCTGTTTAACATGATAAAAGCAGGTCGGTTTAAACTATATCCTCTAAAATTAACAATGTGCCCACTGTCCCCACACGCTTGATTCAGAGGAAGAACTGCTGCAAACATCACCGACTTGCAGGAATAGCAGTTCTATTTCTTGGCATCATAAATGGGTAATATCATATTATAATAATGAATTGGACCTGATTTTTCTACTAGAGATTACTTTTGTGACGAACTAGTGCTATTTGCAGCTAAAAATGTAAACTATGATAAATTCTGAAAATCAAGGAAACAGAGAACTAAAATCTGTGATGTGCTACGTTAACTCTAAGAGAGGATGTTTAGGTCATTGGCCCAGTTTATATCCTACATGCTAAACTTCACTGAGTCATTATGAAAATCTAACAATATAATTCAGAAAAACATCAGTTTGCCACAGCTCATAGCTTTCCAACTTTAGTTTTAAAACAGCTTTAATGAGAAAGGATGAGTGTGAAGGACAGGCTGGATGGCAGTGAGAAGCAACAAGTGGGACAGGGGTGGCGCTGAGTTACTCTATGCTTCATTCTTGAATCTCACACTTAAAAACATTTAAAGCAAAGAATGATAAGAGAAAATCAGAGGAGCACCAATAAATCAGCCCAAATTTCTTTAATCTCCGGAAACAGATTTTTTCTACCTCTGCATAGATCTAAAAATCAGCCACCGTCCCAGTCAGAGAGGGACTGACAGACTGGCCCACCAGGCCACGTCTGCATGTGTGCAGTTAACAATATCCACCCCACTGTTTCCAACTTACCGACTTTCTTGCTATATTTAGTGACATTTCAGGAAAAAAAATCTGTATCAGCCAAACTCAGAATTGGCAGCTCGGGCTTTTTAAAGATTGGTGATCGGTCAGAAAACTGCAATTGGTGCATTTATCATTTATTGTGAAAAATTTCTTACATTGAGAATACAGATTTATAGTTTTCTTGATAAATTTCAATTAATAACAAACAAAACAAGACAGTACTATCAATAACTTTCTCCACTACTTGTTCTATGAAAGCATTAATAAATATCAGTAAATTTGAAAATATAATTAAAAGTAAGAGTATGCGGTTTAGTAAGTGGCGTCCTGAAGAAGCCTGTTTCAAATGGGAATGGTTTTTAAGAGCAGTATTTGTGTTTGTGGTGCTGTGAATGCTGAGCCATGCAGGTACAGCCATACAGCTACTTAAAAATTAGTTTTTTTATCATAAATTTTATTGTTATCACAATAACATAAAATAATGCGAGAAAATTCACCCATCCCTTGCCCTTGACAAAATATTTTAGTGGTTTACAAACAATAACTCCCATGGTGCAGCTGAATGATGGTTACCAGCCTAAATGTGTCACTTTTCTTTCTCTTGCTGAGAATAACTGGAGTTTAGTAAGAGATTCGGTGCTGCCACTCATCCTTTCACTACTTTGAGAAAGGCCTGCCATCCAGGGTTGAAATAATGTAATCACAAATGTGTCACCGTGTCCTCATCCATCACAACCTCTGGCAAACTGCGTTTGTTTGTCTCCTACACAGGATACATCCAGGATTACATCACACCATCTGTATACCAGGGGGAGAAGAAGATGGAGCATAAGCTGGCGTCGCCAGTGTCGGACCCCCTGTACACCCAGGTGAGCAGCGGAGGGGAGTACTGCGACCCAGACCTGAAGCACCCCGACAGCCCGCAGTCCGGCATGACGGCGAGCGGCTTCTACACTGGTGAATCGGAGGCTCTGGCCGAGGGTTACACCATGGATGCCTTCTTCATCTCCGACGGGCGCTCTCGGCGAAAGGGAGAGGGCGAAGCTCGCGGGTCCAGCTCGAGAAGCAGCAGCGCGAACGGCGGGGTGCAGGAGCGGGGCGCCGGCGTGCCTCGCCACACCTGCAACGAGTGCGGGAAGACCTACGCCACCTCCTCCAACCTCAGCAGACACAAGCAGACGCACCGCAGCCTGGACAGCAAGATGGCCCGCAAGTGTCCCACCTGCAGCAAAGTGTACGTGTCCATGCCGGCGTTGGCAATGCACATCCTCACTCACGACCTCAAGCACAAGTGCGACGTGTGCAGCAAGGCCTTCAGCCGGCCCTGGCTGCTGCAGGGCCACATGCGCTCTCACACGGGAGAGAAGCCCTTCGCCTGCGCCCACTGTGGCAAAGCCTTTGCTGACCGTTCAAACCTCCGCGCCCACATGCAAACACACTCTGCCTTCAAGCACTACAGATGCAAGCGCTGCAATAAGACCTTCGCTCTCAAGTCCTACCTGAACAAGCACTATGAGTCAGCTTGCTTCAAGGGCTCTGCGGACGAAGACGACTCTGGATCAGACAACTAACACACGAGAGAAGCAAAATTTCTGAACCCCTGTCGAAGGTTCACAACCAATAACCCTGATCACTCTGCCCTCCATGCCTTTTTTCTTCCCTTTTTTTAGAAAGCAATATTTTCACTGAGATTACGTGAAGAAACTCTGATAACTGATTATGGCAAAGACAATTTCAAAAGATGCTGGATTTTTTTTCCCTGCACAGTAGCTAATCGTCCACAGAAACATACAATCAATCAACCTTTTCCCCCAAATAGAGACTGTAGATGGTAGTTGTACACAACTCAGCAACGTGGGAACATGTAAACACATACACACACACGCATACATGAATGCACACCCACACTTACAACACAATTATATATGAGGCCTGGCATGTGAATTTTTATCAATGACTATAATAATATTGATATCAATAGTAATAATATTTAGATTCCTGATATTTTATAGGAAATAGTAACAAAAAACAAACAAAAAAAAAACATAAAAAAGGACTAACAGTGATCTTTTGTTTTTTAGACAAAATGACCTCTTGTATTTTTATGCTGCTTTTTATTTGCTAAGAATTGAATTCTTTTGCAACTGCCAACATAAACTTTTTACAAAAATGTGAACTATGACAGTATTTGCAAAAAAAAAGGGAGATCATTTTAAAAAGGTTAAAAAAAAAGAAGACAAACCCTCCTTTTTTTCCACACCAACGTTTCAATTCAACGGATGTTATTTTTCTATTTAATTTTTCTAAATTTATTTTTTTGTGCTTTTTATCTCTTGTTGATCAAAAGCTTCTTTGTAACTGTGGGTACATGAAACAGAGCTCATCTTAAATAAGCTATAAGACGACCATACGACATTCAGATCAATTCTGCAGGAACAGCGATTTTAAAATGTTGGCCTGTTGAGCAGGTATTATTACTTCCACCATCCGATCCGATTCATAGTCTCACCCTGATGCACAGACTTGGACAAAAAAAAAAAAAAAAAAAAACACACACTCACAGAGAGCCAGACCAAATGATCTAATAAGTGCCATGAGCGGTTCACTCATCTATAGCAATTAAAACTCTTGTTGTTCTTCCTCCACCATGATGGCTAGCGTAAACGCCGCTGCCTCCATGGTGCCTCGTCCAGTCTTAATGAGTAATCTCGACCCCATATTTGAGGTGCTCCCCCCCTCCACCAGTATTACCTCAGAGTGAACGTACGGACTCGCACACCCTCAGTTACAAAGTGACAAATTTTTGTGTTTGTCTGTTTTTATATGTCGCTCAAAGCTACGCCCATGGTTCAGTAGATGCATACCATCTATTTATCATGTAAATACTTTATTTATCCTCCTGTTTATCTATTTATTTATTTATTCATCCTATTTTTTGCTTATTTATTGAATGCTTATTTATCATGTATTTATTTATTGTTTGTAATTTTAAAAAAAAACGAACATCCATTGACCTTGTAAGATGCTGCTGATCTACAAAGAAAATGTTTATATGCATGAAAACTGTAGAGAGTCCATGGGACTTAGTTTTAAAGAGGAACAATGTACAGTACCAGTGCTAGAGGACTTCCAATGAATGAATGCAAAATTAGTTTTATGTTTTGTGGCAATAACATGACTGAAAAAGCAATTGACATGGAAAAACAATCACAGCTGTTCTGTTTTTGTTCAACTTAGGGCAATAAAAAGAAAACAATGACAAAAAATTATTGATTTTGTTTCCCAAAAGCCCTCCACCTCCTCACAGACGGAGCTTTTTGGCCGCTTTTATTTTTTTGTCTTTCAATCTCAGGCAATAAGTTCTCAGAAGTGGTCTACACTGAAAATCATAAAACAAAAAGGTCTCGGGTGTGCTAAAGTTGCAGAGGCGCAACAGCAATAATGACGCCAAGATTAGCAGGTCATGATTTCAAAATTGACACAAGGTCGCTATTTGTTCAATCTTTTTTTCTACTTTAAGAACACAACAAGACAGTAATAATAATAATAAAGTATTTAAATACACCAAAGTGTGTAACGGTTTGAAGGAGGCTTATGTATTCTCTTTAGCGGCTCTGTTAAGACGATCTTGGCATTAACATCCAGGGAAAAGAAAGTTTTTCAAATTGCTGTAATAAAATGACACGCAGCATTGCACTTCTAAACCGCAGCTCTGTTTTTTTTTGTCCCCCCCATCCCTTCCCTACGCAGCAGCCGTCCTCACCCTGTCCCAACTGCCTCTGAACAGACGCGGCAAGCATTAGATGTGCTGAAGTGGGATTGGCGGAGGGTGGCGGAGTGTGGGAGGATAACAGGTGTTTGTAGACAGACTGCAGATAGGGAGCGTAATTGAGTCGGTGAGCGACCTCCAAGGGGAAGGTCAAGCACCAGCAGGCAAATGCACTGTCAGCTATTTGCATATTCCAAATGGATGGCACTATCGCAGTAATGCTGAGCTCGCTCTGGAAAAAAAAAAAAAAAAAAAAAAAAGCAAAGCTGAGGAGGAGAAATGAGAGCAAAGAGGAGCTTCTGTTCTATTTGTTCATCCTCTTCTCTCTGTTTCACCATCATCCTGTGTAGTGCTACAGCTGAATCACTGCATGAGAGCATCCAAACCACCTGTCTAATGATCAACGTGTGGGACACACAATCTGGAACATCGCTGTAATATTACACAAATGCAAAAAAAAAAAAAAAGAAATTGCTTCCAAAAATTTTTTTTTATGTTTTTCTATATTAACGTGCAAGAGGACAATAAAGTATCTCCAAAACATGGGGAATGTGTGTTAAAATGACAAATACATGCACTGAGCATATTAAAATAGTAGATGCAGGCTTGCATCTAAACCTGGCAGTACTAACAATCTGCTTCCATAAAAAAGGGGCACAACAAGCAAAAATATTGCATTTAGATGTTATTAAAAACATTGTTCCTCTTTGATTTTGTAAATATATTTGTAAATATATCACAGCAATAATATCACAATGCATGTAGACATTTAAATGCTCTTTTTCTATCCATGTCTTTTTTTTCTATTTAAAAAGAAAAGACAAATGCAGGTACCAATTGCAGTCTGGTTGGCCATGTGAATCAGGGAGCGTCTTGATTTAGAAGCTATCTGTTGTAAGTTAGAACAACTTTCAACTCTGTGTTTTCTCAAAGATCTGATCATGTTGGGTATGATTTTTTTTCTTTATTTCCTTTCTTCTTTTCTTTCTATTTATGTGCCCGGCTTGGCTGCGCAATGAAAAAGTGCCAAAAAGTATGATTTCCATGACAAAAGCCTTCAACATATGGTTGGCTGCTTGAAACCATCCATATGGTCCTCAAAGAAAAAAAAAAAAAACTGATTAAGATTTTCCACCTTCCTACTCATTCTCTCTCTCTCTCTCTCCTCCTTATCTCTCTCTCTTTCTCTCCGTTCCAGTATGAAGAAACTTAAGCCATGATTGCTGAGGGGTGTTTTCATTTATCTTGTTCTGCTACAATTAATAATGATGACAACAATAGCAATGATAACATTAATAAAAACAATAGCACAAGGAACCAGCAAGTCCACTTGTATTTCTTTTCAAATGCAATAATTTCTTTTTAATAAATTAGACTTTCTGTATTTCTGTACTTTTCAAAACGAGCAAAAACTCCCATATTGTGCCTTGCAAAAGCATTTTGCTGCCTTGCAACCAGAAAGTTTAAACTTTTTACTGCGACTTTATGTAATAGACAAACATAATATGGAGAATAATTGCGAAGTGGACGCAAAATTAGTCATTGTTTTCTCTTTTTATATAGAAATTTGAGAAACGGGGTATTCGGAAGGAATATAGTCTCATTAGAAACAGACTATTTTTTTAGACATTATTGAATGGAATTATGGATATACATTTATTTCCACTTTAAATTTGACAGCAAAAATTCCCCTTCAGATAATTTGGCTTGGCAAGCAGCATGAGATTGAGTCGAGCGGCTATTAGCCAATCAAATTACGCTCCTTTGATCAAGTGACACCAGTGTGTTGGGCTGGACCAAAGGCGCATTTCTTAACAATTAGCTTTGCTAAACAGCTAGCTGTTCAAAGAAACGTAATTTAATTGGCTAAAAGCCACTTGACTTAATCTAGGACTGACTGCTTTTGCTTTGGTCACCAGAAGGTCACCACATTTACAGGTGAAAAAAAAAATCATATACAAAATTGAACAGAATAAGAATTTAGTGTGATAAATTCAATGTCTAAAAAGGTCTGATTCTAATTAGACTATATTTCTTTTATACTGGTGTACATAGCTATTCGGCCCCCTTTACATTGAGACCCCTAAATAAAATCCAGTGCAACCAAATGTCTAATAAAGAAAATCCATCTGTCTGTAATTTAATCTCAGTATAAATACGGTTGTTCTTTTCTTTTCTCAGAGGTTTATTAGAGAACATTCATAAACAAGCAGCAGACAGAAGATGGTTATACACTCAAAAAAAGAGACTGCACTTGAAAAAACTTTAAAAAGTTGAGTTAATTTCTTACATATAACCCAATTAAGTCTGTCAAACTTAATTTATTTATATTTGTTTAACATGAAAACTTAATAAAGTCAATGTATTTACTTGGATGAACTCAACATGATTGCTTGCAACAAATTAACTCGTTTTTTTAAGCTAGTGACTTTGAAAGAGCTCAGTCTAAGCACACCAACATGGTGGTGGCAGAATCATGCTGTGACGTCAGCATTGATTGGAAGATGTATAGAGCGAAATAATAATCCTGAAATATAATCTTTAAGATTTAAGACTCTGGTGGAGTTTAATCTTCACATGAACAGAGAATTAACGGAATGAATTATTTTAATCAAAGCATCTTCTTGTGTGTGTTAGAATGGACCAGTCAAAGTCTAGACCAAAGTCATTTGAGAGTCTGTGGCAAGACTTAAATACGGATGTGCAGAGAGGTTCGCTCTCCAATTAAGCCTTTTGCAATAAGCAGTTAATCAACTCATCGCATCATAAATTAAAATGAGCTTGATAATTTCCGTTCTGACGATTAACACTTTCTGAAGGACAGTTTTGTTTGCAGAGACATAATAATTCATTTTATTTATGGTTTCTGTTGCGTGTGGTTTGTTTTTGGTTGTTTGTTTCATTTTTGACATTTAAATGTCTCCCAGTTCCAGTTTTTTGTTTATTGGTGTTTGAGAGGGCGAACTTGCCTTATTGTGCCAATATAAAGTATTACCTGAAAATGGTCTCAAAACAACAATATTATTGTTTATCACAATCATTTTGGGGACAATTTGTTGTTCAGCAAAATGTGTCATTGTGACAGGCCTACGTACAATCTGACTGAAAAAAGAATATTTTGAAGAGAAAAATTTCAACCTCAAGATGTGAAAAGCTGGTAGAGACATAGAGCTCTGGAAAAAAATGAATAGACCTTTGCACTGAACCCCATTGGAAACCCCTTGGTTATTCCACAGATATTGATTTCTGAACTCTTCCTGAGTTAAAACGTTAGTATTATTGTTTCTAAATAAAAGATAGTCTTAAAGCACTGCATCTTTTTTGTTATTTTGACCATTTCTCATTTTCTGCAAATAAATACAAAAATTTTTGCTTGGAAATTTGGAGACATGTTGTCAGTAGTTCAAAGGATAAAAGAACAAAGTTCACTTTACTCAAACATATACCTATAAAAAGTAAAATCAGAGAAACTGATCATTTTTAGTGGTCTCTTAATTTTTTCCATCGCTGTAATAAAAATGGTTCTACAAAACGTATGTCCACAACACACTCCGATTTTTAATAAACAATAATTTTCCTACTTCATCTACTAGTTTGTGCTGGTCTGTCACAGATATTTCCAGTAGATAAATTGAACTTTGTGGTTTTGAATACTTTTGTGGGTGCGAATACTTTTGCAAGGCACTGTAATCTGCAGATGTTCGTACTCAGAAGATAGTGAGTCTGGTATCTGATTCAAGTAGCTTTTAGTCAACATTAACAGAGTGAGTAATTATACTTAGACAATAACATGCCATCAGCTGCCACCTCTTCTGCCAATATTTGAGGGATTGGATGAGCTTTACTGTCAATTTCCTAAATTTTAATTTCCCCACTCTGAGGGGGGGGAAAAATGCCAATATCTTTAGTTCTCAAAGCGGGTGAAAAGGAGAACTATCAGAGTGGCTGACAACACCAATATCGCTTTGAGTAAGAGTTCTTGAGATGCCGGCGTTCTCAAAAGCAGAGGCATCTGTTCCGCCACTATTAAGCCCTTCCTGGCCATTAAATTTTAATGGAACATTGATTTTATGCTGGAACTACCCTTCCTGAGTGACTCAAAAGCCGGAGAAAAATATGGAACAAAATAAAAATGAATCACGACAGTGGACAGGGATTATTATTCTGGGGGCTTTTCTTGATTGGTTTCCAGGGAATATACAACACTTGAATTCAATCGCTTGTGTCCTTCAGTGTCCTCCAGCAGCAGAGCAGCGGCATAATGAGACAGCAGAGCGGAGCGGAGACAATGTGCTGCACAGCATTCTCCTCCATGATTGTGCTTACTGTTGCTCGCTGCGTTGCTCACATTGAAACAATAAATTGTTGCTTCTGTTTTTACATGCTGAGCAAAAGATGAGCAACAAAGTGCTGGTCTGACTGCACAGAGTCCTGCAGCTCCTTTGCACATCAGCATTCATATGCAGTATTCAGTCAAACTTTACCCCAACAGATGTTGCCCCCTATCAGATTTTATGATGAAAGTAAATAACTGATTTCATTACATGGCAATGAACTGTAAAATAGGGACCCATGGAATCCAATTACATCACCCATGAGAGTGCTGTGTGTACCAACAATCAGCAGAGAGAGGCCGGTAGGGAGGCTGTGGCGCTGCATACATATCTCTGCAACAGTCTAGAGAGCGACGCAGCAGCCGGCGCCTCCCACCGCCTCTAACACTCAGGGCACATCAGGTAAATTATTAAAAACAGCCCTGCAAAATTGAGGATGCTAGACTCAAACTTCAGAGATATTGACTTGAGAACATCATCGCCGTCTGAGTGACTGTCGGAGAGAAAATATAAGTGCTTTCTGTCGGATGGAGGGGGTGTAGGGTAACCACAAGGTTACTGCACAAATCCTGAGCGTTAATGCGACTGTTTAACCCTCCTCAGTGCAGCTGAGATTATTGAGGTAATTAAAGGAGCGCAATGTAGTTGCACCATAATAATTGATTTAGCAATTACTTATACAGCAAGTTCTGATTATAAACTATTTTTCCTTAAAGCGGATACTGAGCATTGCACCGTGTACTTGTTCAGGATGAGGGATTGCTGTAAAGTTAACGACTCAATTCAATCAACTGGGCTTGCTCAGAAAAAAAAAGTTTAACCACTGCCATAATTAACTAAATTTGATTGCACTGCATCGTAGCTCTACTCAAATTGGATAAATATAAATCTATACAAGATTGGAATGTATTGGAGTTGCGGGATTTTATATTTGTAAATGTGAATTAGCCCAATCTGTCTCCAAATTCTCCACGATGAGAATTGTTGCTATGTAAATAAATTGAATTGGCCTGAAGTTAAGTTTAAAAAAAAAGTAATATCTGGTGCCTTATATTTATATATTGTGATATTAAATAGGTATTACATTTACATATTTTTCACAAATTTGCAATGAACAGTTTTCATATTTTTCTGGCATTTCCTTTTTCCAAAAAATGGTCATAAAACAATTACACTAATCACTGCTGCTACATCTGAAGCTACAAAAATACAGCACAGGTGAACTATCTTTCTTTCTTTCTATTGTTAAAAAAGTCTTTAATTATTTATTTGCACAATTCCTCAAGCTACGAGAAAATTCTACATGCTTTTACGTAGGATCAAATAACGTGCTTGATCCAACACAATCTAATAATATATTTTTTTAAATTTATTACATACATGATAGTTTGATTCTATTTATATTACAGGTCAGTCAAAGTCAGATTTTAATGGCAACAGGTGAAAAAGTTATTTAAAGAAATGCAATGCGTTGTGTTGAGTCACTCACTGTATATCTAAAAAGTATAATAAAAATAATAATATGTTTGTAAACAATACTATTATAATGGAAATTGAATTTCTGTCACTTTTTGGGATATTTTAAAAAGTTTATTATTTTTCATTAAGAACTAGTTTTAGGTGGATTTTGAACAGAAAAGCTCAAACATTCAGCAGAAAAAGTATTTAAATAAGCAGCGTCTGTGAGAATCATTCTATGAGTTACTTCATAAATAGTGATAACAGTTTTATTCCTTCAGGAGGTTTGAACTGCTGATTTGTTGTTTTTTGCTTATTGAAGATTTGTTAATTAACTAATTAAAAAAAAACTGAAGACGATATTTCCACAACAATAATCTGACCGAATTAAATAAATAAAAAAATGCAGCAGCAGTTACAAGTGGGTTTCTCACAGCTGAACAGCAATCAACATTTTCTTTTTTACGGTAATTAGATTAACTCACCCTCAACTCACCCTCATTTTGACCCTTCCCTTGCACCTGGCGCCCTCTGTTGGCTGATTTCCAAAAATTACAAATAAACAAATGTATTACCAGCACAACTTAACTGTGGATTCAAGTGAGGGAAGAGTTTTGGGAGGTTATCACACACCGTTTTAAATGTTAGCGTCCTTTACATGCTAGCACTGGTCAAAAATGCAACAAAACGTGTTGAACAAGAAAAGGTTACAAAAACAAATCAACACTAATTATTTGATGGTTGGTTTGGGGTTTGTGGTTACGCCTAAATAACAGTAATAACAATGAAGGAATGATTAATGATGCTTAAATAATAAGGTATAGAAGTACGGCTGAAACTC
Source organism: Girardinus metallicus (assembly GCA_903067095.1). NCBI lineage: Eukaryota > Metazoa > Chordata > Actinopteri > Cyprinodontiformes > Poeciliidae > Girardinus > Girardinus metallicus. Next base: position 14,705 of record CAEGAE010018240.1, on the reverse strand, counting down.
ACGATTATTTTAGTAAGGAATAGTCTATTAATTAACATTCGCTGGAGATAAGCACCAGCACCCCTCCAGACCCCACTAGGGACAAGGGTGTTGGAAAATGGATGGATGGATATTAGAAAACCAAATTAACAGTCCAATTACTTTTTTAAATGAAAACTGTTTCCTGCTTAGACAAAGCGTTCCTTTAATGAACGCTTGATTTTTTTTGTAACTAAAGATGCATCTGCAGCTAAAAAATACACATCAACCTGTGAAAAGCTCAACCATTTCCAATAAACTTAACATCAATAACAGTATAAGGCCGATCTGTTGACTATTTCTTGGATTAATCGAATCCAATAATTATGTACTTAATGTACTTAATATGATTTTTTTTTTTACTGAATTTGAACTGAATTTGAGGAGTTCTGGGTTGAACAAGTTTACCAAAAATGCCTATTTTAATCTTAAATACAAAATGTATATATTTTTGGTACAAATTTTGTCTAACGGCAATTTTTTAGCAAAATTGCCATTTTTTTTACCAAAATGGCAATTTTTAGAGTGTGTCTACTCCAGCTAATGATTAATTCTTAAATTGTTTCATCCCTATACAAAAAGGTACAAAAGTGATGCATAGAATTAAAAAATGTTTTACCACAATCTGCATATTTCTTATTTCCAGATGCAAACTGTAAACCAGTTAGCATTAATACTGACCACCCAACAAGCCGTTCGAAGAATCATCCGGCACAGCCAGTCAGGAAAAACCAACTGTAACTTCCCCTTTAAGAGCGAACAGTTTGTCTTTTCACATTCTGCATCACAGGAGAGATGCTCATTAAAAGCTCCTCCATTCCTCACTGTTTCATCAAGTGAGACTGCCAAGCTCTTTAACTCAGTGTTCTTGATGTTTGTGCTGTTTGTGTAAAAACCCATCTGTTTCCTCGCCTCTCTGTTGGCAGAGGGTCCACCTCATCCGTATGCTTCTCTTTTTGAAGTCATGTCAAAATCTCATTTTTATGCATCTACGATATCCAACTTGTCATCAGCACTCAGGCAAAAGTCAAAGAGGGCACTCCTTAAATAGCTCCTTTCTTTCTTTTATGTACAATGCATGCAGAAACAAGGACAGGAAAAGATTCACAGCCAGAAGATTTTAGGATTTGCAGAGCTGCTGTGATTAGTTGTTTAACAGACCGAAAGGAGATTAAAACGAATGATTGTTTTCTGGTTCAATAACAATAGTTTACAGACATTTTAAGAAATTAGCGGCAAATCATTGTTCATTTAATTTCTTTGTTATACATTAGACAATTCCAGTCAGAAGTTTACATTCAGGCAGGTATATTGTATTAATTTGCGTTTTTAGTGATTCATTTTATTCGTTCTAACATTTATCAACCCAATATGTTTAAATCTATAGGTTACAGAGTACAAATCTAGTTTTTTGGCAGAACATTGATGAAAGGAAGTAAGTGAGGCAAGTTTAACACCAACAAGGACAGAGAGGGAGTTGTGGCTCCCAAACTGACGCCTTCAAGCTAAACTGAAATTTGCAGCAGCTCAAGGTTTTTAAACCTGACAATATCGTAACAACAGCCAAGCATGGTAGTGGTAGGATCATGCTGAGGGACTGCTTCACTCCCAATGGTCCTGGTACTTTGCTAAAGGTGGACGAAGTGATAAAAAAAAGAGGACTACCGCTTAATTCTTCAACTTCACTCTTAAATTTACTGATAAAACTTGGACACGGTTGTTGGAGAATTGGTCTAAACACACATCAGAACTGATTTTGTATGTCTAAAGCTTTTGGAATGGCTCCAAGTGGATCCCTGGCTATTTGTAGATTTTCGTGTGTATCTAAAATATTTAAAAGAAAATTGTGAAGCTGAAAAACCTAAGCACAATAGTACTTGACTGGGAGCACCATTCATTTTCCTTGGAAGGAAGACTACAGATTCCCATTAATGCATGTTAAGGTATATGTGGTGTTTGAATTATTAAAATAAGCAAGCGTTTTTAGGTGGGGGTGGGGGGCAGGTATTTGTTGATTTTAGCTTTTTGTATACGGTTGTTGTCCCCAACCTCTCTGAGAGTACACTGTATTGAAATTGTACAGCATGCAAGAAACAAACCAATTTACGTGAGTTATACCATTTCTGGTAAGGAACTGGATCAACATGAGGCTTAAATTACATCAGAAGCTTATCCATCCATCCATCCATCCATCCATCCATCCATTTTCTGTTCACTCTTGTCCCTTAATGGGGTCGGGAGGTGCTGGTGCCTATCTCCAGCAAGCGTCAGAAGCTTATATTTAGATAAATATCTATGCAGTTGTATGTAGATATTTTGGTCTATGTGCATAATTTTGATCATGACTGGTTTGGAGAAAATCCACAATGAATTCAACAATTCTTGTTTTCAAAAATCATTGAAGTTGCATCATTAAACCCTGAAAAAGAAACTATTAAGAGTGAAAACCTGTGACTAGATCTGTGGTTAACTAAATATCTAAGAGTTATAAGGCCTTTTTCTTTATTGGTTGTTACAAGTTACAATGAAATTAATCAAAAAAGAATGAGGTGATTAGTGGCTAAAGGAAATCACTGGCTGATGGCACCCTAATGATTTGTATAATGTAAATTTAACTCTTCTTCTGAGGCTTTCTGTGCTTATATTTAAGCATTAAGTGCTGAAATAATGTCCTTGTGCTTCTGGTGGTACTGTAAGGTTAATGAACTGAGCTAAGTGTAAATGAAAAGAAAGACAGCAGCTCAGTCCACACCTAAATAACCTCACTCTCAAGCACCACTTGTTCTCCCTTTGGATTTGAATACAGGGAGCAAATTTATTTCAAGGCACCGAAAGATCATTAAACAGAAATCTCATTCTGAAACGCTTTACTGCAAGGAGGAAGCAGAAAAATAATTTTGCAGATTCACCCAGCAAAGCCTTTAACATCGCTGCACGAATCAGTCACAGAGAAACATCCACTGTTGCTAAATCGTGTTGTGATTTCACAGGCCTCGTCTGTCACAAAGCTATACTTTGAAGGCTGGAAATCAGCATTAGAATAATTATCACTTTAAAAGGCATGTCAGCATGTAGAAAAAGAAAGAACGAAGAAAGAAAAAAGGCAGGAATAAATATAGCCTGCTTCTCCGGCTAAAAGCTGGCAGGTAATTTTCTCCAGCTGCTCTATGTGTGACAATCCCACAGGGAGCGAAATCTAATATTAACAGCAAATTATTATGTGGGAACTGTTCTTCCATGACCTGCTGTTGTACCTGTGTGACTAACTCAATCTGAGTAATTGAGATATGTTAGCAAGTAGAATGCGGCCCTGCTGTGACAGCAGAGGGTCGTGTGGAGTGTAGCAGGACTCCAAAAACACCAAAACACCGGAGCTCATTTGCATGTCTATACGCCTTAACTGACAGGGTTCCCTCTCATCATGAGATGCTGGTTTATCTTTGGTGTTTCATATGGAGTCTGAATGACAGCAAAGCAGAAATTTGACTATATTGTAAAATAATTTACCGTGGTGGAAAAAGTGCAAATTTCAGAGTACAAATACCGCATAGATACATGATTTTCTTACCCTTTTTGCTTTTTTTTTCCACAAATAAAAATCCAAAAACTTACGTTTCTCTAACCTCGTTTGGTATAAATAATTTTGTAGTCTGAAGTTGTTTGCAGCGTCTAACCGGATTGCATTTCACCTCATGTGTTTTCCTTTAGCATCCACGGTTCTGCTAAAGAAAAGCCTCCTCACAGCATGATGCTGCCACCACCTTTTCTCTCCATGGGAATGTTGTGTTCAGAATAATGCGTAGTGTTCGCCTTCCCTCAAACAGCATTTTGCTTTCAAATGAAAGCTACATTTTAGTCTCATCTGACCAGCGCATGTTTGTGTCCAACAAAATTTAAGCAAAACATGCTGTGGCTTTATTTTAACAGTTTCATTCTATTTACTATATTTATGGTGTAGTTGTTAAGCATTTTGGTCAACTGTTGTTTTTAAATCTGCTATAAAAATAAATATGACAGTGAATTTTAAACTTAGAGCTGATATTGAACTTGACCATGAGGCCAAAACACTTAGCACATTTACCAGCACCTGCATCACAGAAGACATTTCCTCCGCTTTATTAAAGTTTATACCACACTGAAATCACGTTAAATTATCACAAACTCTATATAAACCTCCTTTATGCTGTAACTGATCCCTGTGTGACCAATTAATCAGCATGAAATGCGCTGTCACTCTAGTTCAAAGAATTTCTAATAATTCAGAATAACTACCTGCCTCTCCTGTCCAAAAAATCATTTTTAATTGTCTCATTAAAAGTTGTTGTGGCTTTGTGTTGGGAAGACAATAATACTACCATTTCTGCTTGAATGCAGCAGATCTTTAATGATTTCCACTTACCTGTAAAAATGAAGCGAGTCCCGATGTCCTTTTTGTAACCACAGCAACCCAGCTGTTTTGCTAAAATTCCTGCAAAAATAAAAAACCACAGAAAAGTTTGATCGCTTTGAAGGAGCAGGCCTACATCACACAACCGCTGACAAAACAAAACAAGGACCTCATTAAAAGTACCGTCATCAAAGGTTATGTTTTACTTTGTAACCGGCTGACTAACTGCTGGAGTGACTTTTAATTAAAAGCATTTCATCTGAACAGGTGTTTTGCATTGGTTTAATCCTACATAAACATGCTTATAATAACATTTTTATGTAATAAGACAACCTTAATATTTGGACAGTTAAAAAAAAAAATTAATGATGTTTTTAACAGTTTGTTAATTTTATCATCACTCCTTTATCTATCCAACTCTACAAGAGAAGGTTGGAGAGTTGACAGATCCAGGAGGAGACAATCCCATAAACGCACAACCGCAAAGAGCTATTTGAATACAACATTACCCATTAGTAAGACTAAAACAAAAATATGATCATTATTATTTAATCTACGTTTGGTATGATATTTAATGTCTTCTTACCTGGAAAGCCAATGGTCTGTGGCTCCAGAGCCTGGTGCAGCTCTTTGGGCCATACGCAGTTGTTACACAGTGGCACGTAACAACTGTAACAAAAAATATATAAAAATTATTTTGAGAAATTTAATCAGACTAATTTTATCAGTTCTTCTGTTCTCCATAAAACAGCTGGTTCAAGTCATGGCTGCAAATTATCTGTTATTTATTTAATAAGTTAATTTCAGCACTTCTTTGTGATTCGTTATTATAGAAAAAAACAGCTTCATTCTCCACACATATTTTTATAAGTCTGATATTTTTCTTTTGTCCTAAAATTAGACATGAAAATTGTTGCTCAGTTTCACCAAAGAAAAAAAAAAGCTATATGTTTCAGACGTAAACTTTCTATGAGTTTTGTAGTTCGAGACAAATTTAACTCAGGAAATGGGAGTACAAAAATCACTCTTTGGATATGAAAGTTCTTGACCCCTCATCGATATTTTCGCTCCCATGTACTGTCAACACTGTTTGTTACATTTAAAGCAGTAAATAATGTAAAAATAAATTGCCAACTAGCAATGAAATTTTTTATGAAAAAAGACAGAATTATCCAAAATCTCTTGACTAAAATTACATTTGTTCACTTTTTTTATTTAATTTTTTTTTTTTAATTTGATTTATTGTTTTATTTACATGATAAATACCTTAAGTCAGACAGGAATACATTTTACATTTAACTTATTTCTTTATTAATTCACACTGACGGGTTAAATATGAATAAACTGAAGAAAAAAAAAACGCTGTTAACATTTAAAAGCACTGAGGCATTCACCTCGTACAAGTATGAAACAGCCTCACTTTGTAATAAGTGTTAACATTGTTAGCTAGTCCGCCATTAAAACAAAATGTAAAGACGACAATAACTTGTTTAAATACCAGTAGAAAGCAATTTTATTTTAGCGTCATTTTATTAATAGGCATTTACTACCAAAAATCTTATGTAGCTAATAGTATGAGCTAAAAAAAATACAATATTAACAAAGAAAAAAGAAAGCAGTTGACTTCACTTACTCCATCCTTTGCTGACCAGTTAGAAATAGGGCGGGGCGTTTCTATTGATCGACTCTGACGGCGACCAATCAAATTCCTCCGTTGGTAACGGACGAAAAAATTCAGGAAGTAGCTTACAGCAGCTGATAGTGTTTATCCCAGGAAGTTTTAGCCAATGTTTCGGGTTTGTCGGGCGGATAAAACACAGCTAAAACAGATTTTTCTGTTCAGTAGAAAAATGTCTAAATTACCTACTGAATGTGGCACGGCAGATGTTAAAAGCATTGGCGACAACAGGTCGGTTCATTCGGACACCATCCAGGAGGTTCACAAAGTTCCTATTCAGGTGATCATCAGACCGTTTCCCTCGGAGCTGGACGAGCAGAAAGTCCAGAGTCTGATGGATACAATTAAGGTAACCTAATTATTTTTAATGAATAAATAAGCAGTCGTTTTTGTGCTACACCTGTAAAATATTTTCTTGAATTTAAACCTTAAACTAGCGCTGTTAAATGACTTTCTTCGCAACCCTCTGAGGTATTATCTGATTGGTGTATTGAGCGCCTTATCATGCATTTTATACATTTAATTTTCTAATATTATTCAATTCATTATACTAATATGTTTATATAAGGTGACACATGAATTCTATACAAAGCCAAAAATAAACCATTACCAGAAAACATAAAAAAAAATTGTTTAAGACTAAGTAAATGTATAAGTTAACAGGGAATCACAGTTTAAAATACAGGAAAAAACGTTTGTGTATTAGTAAGTGGAGTCAAAATTTTGGTATTATTTGAATATTGAACTTGGACAATGTCAAAACATAAAACTGTTCAAATTTTCTTACAAACATATGGTTATTGCTGGATATAATATATAATGTTTTTAGTCAATTTTTGTTGGTGTTTTTGTTGTTGATGCTAGTTTTGCTTCATGCTGAAATTTAAAGAAATAATGATTGTTCTTTCACTGAAGTTAAAATTAAATAGGTACTATATCAAATAACTATTAAGTACAGGCTTTATAATATGCATGGATTATAAATGCAGTAAATGTAAGCTAATCTAGGTGATTAAAGAGTGGGAACTGTGACATGTTTATACTTTCACATACCCTTGAATATGTAAATCAAAAGTTTTGGCATCATGCTTCATGCTATAATTTTTGTACATATTCAAAAAATAAACAAACTTTTCAAGAAGTCAAGTGATTTAGGTTTTTATGTTCACATGGTTGCATTAAATTACATTTTCCAGTCTCTATTCTTAAATAAAGTTTTAATTTTCAATAGAAGCATATCCTTTTTAACATTAAACATCTGCTGTGCGGTTTTAAATTGTACCAAAGCCATACACTTTATAAGTTGTGATTTGAAACGATACAAACATTGTCTATCATTTTTATTGCTCTTTCTTGCACTGTGCATATTTTTTGTAAAGAACCTTTATATGTGTTACCCCAGACGCAATACAATAATCTAAACATGGCAATAATGTTGTACCGTAAAGAGTGTGCAAAATTTCCCTTGAATCATTGTATTACTTGTACATAAAACTGTTGAGTTAATAACAATATATTTATAGTTTAATCGTGATGAAATAATGAAGGTTATTTCACTTTAAAACATGTTTTTGTAATACTTGCATGTGTCGTGCTTTGGTGCTATTGTGTGCCCTAATTGACGTTTCGCCTTTCCTTCCAGGCGACGCCAGACATCAGTGTTGTTCCTCCTATTGATGTTCTCTGGATCAAAGGCAGAGAGGGTGGAAATTACTACTACTCCTTCGGAGGCTGTCACAGGTTTGCTGCCTATCAGAGGCTCCACATGCCAACCATCCCGGCCAAACTCATCAGATCAAACATCTCAGACCTCAGGACTTACTTGGGGGCTTCAACGCCTGATCTACGATAATTTTTTTTTACTTTTTCTTGTTTTGACTCGCTATATCAGAAGTGTCCAACTCCAGCCCTCTACTGAATTATGAAGTTCTGCAGATTTCTAGTAGGGAGCCTCTCATTTCATATAAGTTACATGTGTAAAACTCAAGGCTTGTGGGCTAAATCTGGTCCGCTGTAGCTTCTTATGTGGTTCTTTAGATTCCAGAGGGACATATAAATAGAAACTTCAAGATAACAGTTGTGTGATTAAATATTATCTTATCAATCAAATCACTTTTGATTGATAAGATAATATTTGTATGCTGCCAAATTATATCAGTCAGTCCCTTCAGTTTTTTGCGACTCTGCAATTGTGTAATTTCAACAGATGACTGCAATTTTTCACGCTAAGTTTATTGCAAATTTTCCGCAAAAGTCAAAAACATTGTCCGAACGTGATGCTAACTCCCACCAGAAGGTGGCAGTATGTCTTCCTCCTACTACACTGCTCCCTCAGCCGTACTTGATGTACAAGTTATAGTCTGTGATTGATATGTGAGTAACAAAAAGACAAATGTACCTTCAGCTAAGCAAAAAAATTGCAAAATTCCTTGCAGATATTTCTACATTGGCTCCACAGAAATGTCTGTGGAGTTTTTTTAAATCACAAAAACAAGTATGAAATCCAGGAGGGACAGATCAATGTGAAAAGATACTTAAGAAGAACTTGTGTAATGCAGACAAACTATTTATTAATATTTTAGCAGTTAGTTAATGGGTTTAACTCACATATCCTGACTCGACTGGCTGTTTGAGAAAAAGGGGTTTCAAAATGATGTTTTCAATCATTTGAACTTGTAAAACGCTTATGACTCCAGACATTAGACGTCACATCACTACTGTTGCTCAGGAGGATCATATCGTGAATGCCAGCTGCAGCAGGTGATTGCAATACACAGGAATTACCAGCAGGGGGAAACAAAGTTCTGGATGTACACACATTCCTCATCAAATCTCTGCATATTTAAATGTTTATTTTTAGTAATCAGATACTTCTCAGTAGATTCAAGCTGTATATACCTTCTTATATTTTGCATAAGAAACAGAATCCATGATTCATCATGTGGTTGATTGTTTGTATGTGGTGGTAGGTTAAGCTGTCGTAGTTGTGGATTTATTTAAATAAAGAAGAAAATCTAATATTTTCTTCTGTATTTACTTTCATTTGACTTAAATGAAGTATAGATTTACAAACAGAAACAAATTTACAATTTTTTCCCATGTTGAACCTTTTTTTTTGGTATTTTTTAATATATTTAAAACATTTCTGGTCTGGAATGAAAAGAGAAAATTATCATTTTAATTAGCTACACACTCCATAGAAATACCAATATTTTAATATATTAAAAAAAAAGATTGTTTTGTTTGTTAGACAGTTGAAGTTTTCAGATGTTCTCCCTGTTTCTTTACGCGCAGTCGGCTTTAATTCTGACGTTGTAGACGGCTCAGGAGATTAGAGACCAGATGTTTTGTTGGAGGAGTCAGATGTTCAGAGAATATCCTGATGACACAATGCAAGATGCTGTTGAGTCTTTGCAAAATTATCCCATTCTGCCTGTCATCAGACTTCTGTTTCCATTGTCTCCTAGAAGGATCAAAAATCCTCCTAACAAAATATCATGTAAAATCTTTACTAATCCATGTACAATTTAAATAATTTCTGTATTGCAGTGCATAGCAGCAATAATTTCATAAATACATAAAGTTCCTTGTGTATGTTTTTATTTTGAGTCTTTGAGAGCAGCTCACTAAATCAAGTTGGACAGCTGCTCCCCTGCTTCTGCCTCGGCGGAAGGAACTGAAGTTTTGCCGAATAATATAGGTAAAATATAGACGAGGCTTTTCCAACGTTAGTGCTCTCACATTGTGAGCTCAGAGCTGTTTGACGATCTCCCTTTGTGGCCATCGAGGAAATGAAGGGCGACCTAGGGCCAGCTTTAACCGACGGGCCCTAAAGGACTCTGAATCGTCGCGTGTGAGAAGATTTCCTGTAGCTCGCTCACTGTCTGGAAGTAACCATATCCTCAAAGGGGGGTTGACACGCAATACCGGTCTGAAAAAACGCATTGCACCTGTTGCTGCTGGGACCGCTTTCCATGGGTGGTTTTACACGCTTTCTCTTTGAGGATTTCAACCAATCAGAGGGCCAAGGGGGAGGAACTGGTTCAGGCCGTGTGATTTTTATTTATCTTTTTTCTCCTTTGTTTTGCTTAGTTGTCTGAATTGTTTGTTTATTTGTAAAAATGTTGATTAACTATATTATTTGTAAATTGCTTACCTGTATTTTAAGGTTTTGTTTTTAATAGATTTTTTTTTTTTACCCTTGCTGTAAGTTTGCTGGAAAAAGTTCAGTTTCTCATGAACATAAAAAAATAACAACATGCAGATGTGGAGAGATCCTTTGCTCCTAAATCTGGTGTGGAGATTATTATGTCTCATAAATTGGATCATAATTGTTGAAGTTGCAAAATTATTGTCAGACTTGGACATGGTTGCCTTGGAGCAAGAAGGTCTTGGGTTCGAATCCCAGTCTAGAGCCTTCATGGAGTTTCCATCTTCTCCCTGTGAGTGCGTGGCTTCTCTCCAGGTACTCTGACTTTTTCCCACAGATCAAAAATGTGAGGTTATGTTAACTGGTTTGTTCAGTTAATTGGTAACTGGCCATTTTTTCAGGGTGTGTAAAAGACATACTTCATATAAAGAATAAAAAACATGCAGAATGAAAAATGTAAAAGAAATATTGACATTTTATTTGAAAAGTGATGAAACTGATGAATCTTTATGATTAAGTAGTGAGATTAAAGGTGGAATATTATGTAAAATAGATTTTTTTTTTTAGCTTTATATTGTGTTACAACATTCTGTCTTCAAAAACATACCTGAAGTGTTACTTTGATTCTTTCATGCATGTTTCAGAAATCCTTTACTCTGTCTTGGCAGCCATTCAGCTGCGCCTAAATGCTTTCTTTCACAAAGCTCTGCCTCTTTCTGCAGTCTCCACAGACCACCCGTCCCCCACTCTGCTCCTTCAGACTAGTTGCAGCAGCAATTAGCAAACACCTGGCGGAACTGTGCATCTGCTGAGCTCTTCATAGAAACTACTTCTCAGGTCAGGGCTCTTAAAACTGGTTGTAAACATCATACTGGAGGAGCGCTGTTGTGATGGCACTCTGAAGGCAGCGTATCGGAAAGAGTAGGAGCTTCTTAAAGAGACAGAGGCCCAATTTCAAGGCATCAAGTTGTGAAGTCAATTTACTTTTACATCATATTTAATATATACAGCATTTTTATAATAACTGAAGCTAAGGTAGTTACTTGATTGTGTCACAAATTGGCTCTGTGTGACTGGAAAATACATAATACTGCCCCTGTAAAAACATTTAACTTGATCAAATCTCTAATAATTCCTCTCTCTTTCAGTGAGAAGGTTCAATTTAAAGCTTTCTTGCATAACTTGGCGTTCTAAATATGAGAAAAAGATTGGAAAGTGAACAGAAAAAGGACTTTAAACAAATGATAGCCTTTGAGGTCCAGCAGGTCCTTGCACATTAAATCAGCCCTAGATAACTAAGCTGCTTTACTCTTTGCCTTGGGTTTTGTTGTGTCACCTGTCAGTGAACCGGACAGCGCTCCTTGACCCGTGGTTCTGAACGTCTCGTTTCTTAGCTCAGTGGAGGAGGGAAATCACTGCGCAACATCTGTTCAACCCGGCCTCAAGGTTGACTCTCCCGGGAGGGTTTTCTTCTGGCACTGGCATACTCTGGATCCAGAACCAAATGGTGACCAATTTGAAAAACTGCTCCATAAGCTGGATGCTAGTCTCTCCTGCAGGTGAAAGAGGCAAAAATAATCAGAATATTAACCCAGTCAATCCGGAACTGATTAATCCAACTGGGTTCCTTTGTTAATACTGGTTCTGTAACCCTTACTCTGTAATTTTCTCATGTGTCTCTTTAAACTATCTGAGCATTTACCATCTGTCACCCCATCAATCATTATTGGGAGCCAAACATTTATATTTTTGATGTTAAAAAGTGTTGTTTACATCTTTCAGAGACAGTTTCATAACTTCAGATAACGCTGATGAGACCTGCAGTGTTCCTCCTTCAAGGTCTCTCACAGTATTGAAATATTCTTAGCAGGGACAAAATAAAATGTGCATCTAGTTAAACACTTTCAGCAACAAACAATCCTCAATAAGGTGTTGAAAACATGTTGGTTATTTTTAAATGCTTTGGAAATCATCATTCAAATTTTATATTAAATCCCCCCCAAAATACACCAAATTGTATAGCTATAACATGATAAAATGCAGCAAAGTTTAAATGGTATGAATAATTTTGCAAGGTTATAGCTTCAGGTGGATTTAAGACATTTTTTTAATTCTTCTAGTAGAGCCAGGATAAGTCCTACTAATCAATTTCTAGTTGTGACAGTCAGGTTGTAAAGGGAACCTTTTATGCAAAATTCACATTTTACACATTTTTAAACTTCCATTTGATTCTCAAGTTCTGCTAACAGCTGAATAACTTTAAAAAAAAAAAGAAGAAAAACCAAAACTTCCCGATTGTTAACTCACATTCAGTGGACACTGCTCCATTACCTAGCAACCCCAGGCGAGTCTAGCCAGTCACCTAACAATCCAAGTAGAGTTCATTCACTTTAGGTCAGCTGTGCTGTACAATGGCTGCTGGAAATGATAAGTGTTTATTGTTGTTGGTTTAACATCCAGAAATCACTTGCTGCATTCTTGTTGGTCGTGCAGGAGGCTCTACTAATGTTTTTCAAAGATGTATGGTTGTATAATTGCAAATCTGTTTGCAGCCATTTTCATGCGTGGAGTTGGGGGGCGTGGCCAACAGCAGTTTATTTGGATTTAAAGTGACAGCCCACTCTGAGACTAAAATCTCTTTATGTAAGAATTATTTTGTGCAAAAAATTTAATGAACAACCATAAACCTATCCTAAGCTGTTCAAGAAGCATAACAGGTCACCTTTAAAATAATGTATTCTGGACAAATGAGAAAACTTCCATTTAAGGCAAGTAAATAAACTCCACATCTAGCAGCAGATAGCAATTTCATAAGTAATGTCTGGATGTTGTACATTTCTTGTAGTTGCCCAAAAATAAAACATCCAGTAGGTCATCCTGAATCCCAGTTTTTGACTTTGAATGTTAATAAATCCACAGATGAACCTTACCTAGAAGTCTGTTGCTCAACTTGAAGCTAAGCTGATCAATGACCCACTGCAACATGTGTTTATAGTCATAAATGTTGCAATTTACCAGTGTGTTGAATGAAAAGTTGCGTTAGCAGCTCATTTTAATGTCACGATGAAACCTTTTGCGCAGTCTTGGTCAGTAAAGAAAAGTGTTTCAGATCCCAATCTGAGCAAATGGGTGGCGGAGCGCATCATACATGGCTGATAGACGAGTTTCTGAGTGTGAAAAGGTGCCGTAAATATCCCATATTGCTCCCCTGTGAGGGGCCGTTTAGGACAAAAACTATGTTTTGTCTCTCACACACAACTAAAAACTCATACACACACAAAAAATATTTAAATTGCACATATATACTATTAAAATGTCATACATATGCTGTTTTTCTCTCACACGCATACATAAAAGACTAAGATTGCACATATAAACTAATAAAATATAGACTCACCTTTTGTATGTGTGAGAGTGATGTCACGGAAGAGGCGGGGCATAATTTGGAGATCAGATCGCGCATGCGTTGATACGACAATGACGTCAGCTGCATGCTGGATACTGGAGCTCCACGGTGTTAGCGGCGTTTAGCTCAAGGTAAATCCGATTTACGAACGCTAATTTCGGCCAACCGTTCTCTCCCGCTCCCTCCTCAAGCGCTCGGAGGTTCACTTAGGGCTCTACTCTGGCATTAGAGCTGGAGTAAGCGGCCTTAGAACCGGCGTTAGAGCCGGCTCTATCGCCTTACTCCGGCGTTAGCTCCGCTTCCTCCTCAAGCGCTCGGAGGTTCACTTATGGCTCTGGCGCCGGGTAAGGCGTTAGAGCCGGATTAAGCGGCGTTTATCTCAAGATTGATCCTATTTATGAACGCTAATTTCGGCCAGCCGTTCTCTACCGCTCCCTCCTCAAGCGCTCGGAGGTTCACTTTGGGCTTATACCGGTGCTAAGGCTGCTAAGGCCGCTAACTCCGGCTATAACGCCGGTTCTAAGGCGGCTTACTCCAGCTCTAGCGCTGGAGTAAGCACAAAGTGAACCGCTGAGCGCTTGAGGAGGGAGCGGCTGAGAACAGCTAGATGAAATTAGCGTTCAAAAATCCGATTTACCTTGAGCTAAAAGCAGCTAACACCGTGTAGCTCCAATATCTAACTTGAAGCTGACGTCACTGTCGTATCAACGCATGCGCAATCTGATCTCCAAATGATGCCCCGCCTCTTCCGTGACATCACTCTCACATACAAACATTGAGTCCCTCTAACACATACAAAAGGTGAGTCTATATTTTATTAGTTTATATGTGCAATCTTAGTCTTTTATGTATGCATGTGACATTTGTGCAATTTTAATATTTTGTGTGTGTGTATTAGTTTTTAGTACTGTGTGAGAGACAAAACATAGATTTTGTCCTAAATGGCCCCTTATACTGCCCCTCTGGACTTACGTTTGTCCCCTGGTCTATTTCCTCCCCTCCTCCTGTTCATTCGTTCATTCGCCTCTAATCTATCCTCCGCCCCAGGCGACATTTCCCGTATTCC
>CAEGAE010018237.1:0-94912 GCA_903067095.1 Girardinus metallicus | reverse complement strand
CTCCTCCCTCCACCCCTTTCTTACATACACGGGTTTTTTCCTTCAACATTCCTCCCCCAAACAAAATGGGGCAGTCTCAAAAAAAAAAAAAACACCCCCCCCCCCCCCCCCCCCCCCCCAAAAAAAAAAAAAAAAAACAAACAAAAAAAAACAAGTCATTAAGTTAAAATGCAATTATTGTAGGCAATAGAAATAGTAAAACAAAACTACTTAGATTAGCATTAGTTTTCTAATGCTGTTACCGTTAGAAAACCAGAGTAATTTTACATATTTTTTATTGCAGAAAGCTGTATCTGTAAGAGCAAGTCTGGTTGATTATGAATGAAAAATCGGCAGCATTCCTCCGAAATGTTAACACACACAGGAGTTCAATAGTGTGCCGTGGTTAGGAATTAATTACTAAGATACAAATTACATGTTTATTGCCTATACTTCTTAGGGTGTTGAGACAGGAACTGAGTCGTAGAGAGAAACTTAAACTGAAGTGTGGGAAGACAAGTTGTGTTATGACCAGCTGGAAAACTACATTTCCCAGAATCCCAGCCGGACATTTCTGAGGAGGAGTTGTGCGGACCACATCGTTTACAGTGGTCTGCTGTTGACACTGCTCAAATAAAAAACATTCCTGGCAGTAAACACGTTATATACACGCTGACATTTTCTCTTTGTGCATCATTAAAGGTTTAATACGGTTTCCTTTTTAGTTGAGCGGTCATTTTGAGGGTTTTATTTTGAAATTATTTACTTGTAGATATGTTAAAAGTAAACTAGAAGAGAAAGCTGGCAGAGAGGACTGAGACGTGATGTTCTCCACCCAGTGTGGTGTACATTTAGAGTGGGTGCTCCACCGGTTATGTGAATACTTTCCCCGGATTTTATTGTGATAGTCCGCACAGGATTTTTGGCAACACGCGCTTGCAAACTTACTTCGAGCCTTAGAATGGGTACGTGGTAGGTACCGAGTGGAAACTTCCGCGCAGAACTGCCAGCATTCAAAAGTTAAAAAATACAAATAAATAAAAAGGCTGACGGACACCGGGCGAGTCGAGCAGGACGCGGTCATGATGCTTCCACGCAGGCAGGACTACGGGAAGAGAAGGAGCGACGGCGTGCGGAGCGGCTCCGCTATAAACTGCAGGAGCGCGGGGAGCCCGGGCTCTGTCCGCCGCAGCTCCGCCGTGCTGCCCTCGGTGCTAACCTTCCTGGTGATCGTAGCCTCTGGAGGCCTGCTGCTCATGATAGAGAAAGGAATGCTGAACAGCATGGAGACGCCGTCTCCCCGGGGTAGCGCAAGGCGGCTGGGGCTCATCGGTGAGACCCGAAAACACGGTGCAGATGGCGCGGACGTGGACTCCCAGGTACTTCAAGCGTTTACCTGTATCGATCATCTTCTTCCAGCAATCGAGTTTTAGTTACTTTATTTTATTTACAAAACTGTCAACAAAAAAGTTAACAAAGGATTCCCCCCCAAAAAAGTTATGAATGCAAGCGCCGTTGTTAAATTTTGCTTTAAACTGCTTTTTATGTCACTAAGTTCTCATATACCTCTTAAACATTGTCCACACATTTCAAATTCAGAAATGCCATCCAAAAAGGGAAATTAAATATTGTACCTCAAATTTATAACATACTAAACACTAAAAAGTGTACTTTTCATTTGTACCCAGTCAGTCCAGCTCTGTATTCATCTTCTTTCCGTAAACAGAGGTTAAAAAATAGTCAACTATTGATTGTGGACTTAAAAGAAAATAAATGTTTTTAAAGGAAAGATGGCTTGCAAAAGCCACAGTTTGAACAATGTCATAAATTTGCCACAAGCCATGTAAAGGGAACAGCAGAGATGTCGCTCTGATCGTGTTCTTTACACAGTGACAGAAAACCCTCAAGACCCTCATCCCTTTAGTGAAACATGGTCTCAGGTGGTGGGGATGCTCTTCTTCAGCTAGAACATCAGTTTGAAGTTGATAAGATGGAAAGAGCTAAACACAAGGTAATCCTGAAAGAAAATCTTACGAGCCAGCAAATGATTTGAGCCTGGGGTTGGAGGTTCATCTCAAACATGTAACTAGAGCTACAGAGGAATGATTTATGTCAAAACGTATTCATGTGTTGGTATGGCCCAGTCACAGTCTAGACATGAATCCAACTGGGAGTTTGTGGCAAGACTTGAAAACCAGTCTGACTGAAGCTCAAGCTGTTTAGCAAAGAATGGGGAAAAGTTTCAGTCTTTTGATCTTTGCAGATCAAAAGACTGCAGCTGTAATTTGAGCAAAAGGTGGTTGTTTTTTTTAGTTTGTTTGTTTTTTAAATATACAAAGTTCTGACAGACTGGCTGAATATAGAAGCATGTAGCACACTTTTCAGATGTTTAATTTTTTTAAAAACAGTATATCCACTTGACTTTCACAATTACCTAAAAACCCAAATAGACATACACTTGACGTTGCATGAATCAGAAAAGGTTCGACGGGTATGACTAGTGGTTCAACATTTAAATTTATTTCACCGGGGTTTTTCCTTCGCATTCAGATCCTCCAGGAGATCCGCAACCGCACCATCAGAACCATGTGCAGCCAGAAGAACATGCCCCACAGCATCTGGTCCCTGAGCCCCCTGCAGAGGAAGACGGTGCTGCAGCACATCCTGGTGAACGACGAGTACCGCTTCCTCTACTGCTACGTCCCCAAAGTGGCCTGCTCCAACTGGAAGAGAGTCCTGAAGGTCCTGAGCGGAGCCTTGGAGAGCGTGGACGTCAACATCAAGATGGATCACCGCAGCGACTTGCTGTTTTTGTCCTCCCTGAAGCCCGAGGAAATCCGCTACCGCCTCAAGCACTACTTCAAGTTCATGTTCGTGCGGGAGCCCATGGAGCGGCTGCTTTCCGCCTACAGGAACAAGTTCGGAGAGATCGAATCCTACCAGAAGAAGTACGGGGCCGAGATCGTGAAGCGCTACAGGAAGGGCCGGGCCAAGGATGCGTCCGTGACGGGAGACGACGTGACCTTCGGAGAGTTTGTCCGTTACTTGCTAGACGAGGACGTGGAGCGCATGAATGAGCACTGGATGCCCATTTACAACTTGTGCCAGCCCTGCGCCGTTTCTTATAACTTCATAGGCTCTTATGAGCGCCTTGGAAGAGACTCGGAGTACGTGCTCCAGCGCATTGGCGCGCCGCCTTTTGTTCACTTCCCAGAGAGGCAAACGTGGTACAAGCCCGTCACCACACAAACGTTACACTATTACTTGTGCACTTTGCCGCAGAAGATACTCAGGGAACTCCTGCCGAAGTACATTTTAGACTTCTCTCTGTTTGCTTACCCCCTCCCAAACACAACCACTGAGCACTGCCGGCATTAATACATGTTCCATTTCCTGGTTTTTAAATGTTTTTATATATATGTATAGAAATTCATTTTGTATTATTTTTATTCCTAAGGAAAAAAAGCTATGTTGAGAGATGTTAAACATACTTCTGATGTCGCACCAACCACTAAAGCTTCGAAAATGTACAGACGAGAAAAAGGTCATCGAAACTTTTATGAACTGTTACAGTAAATAGGTCACAGTACGACTAAAACACAGTGTCAGCTAGAGTTCATCACTGGCATGAATCTTAGTAATTTAGTTGTTTTAATTAGTTTGAACCGTTATTCTTGTCAGGGTTGGAATGATGAAGCAACATTCAACGTCAAAAAAAAAAAATTAAACAAATGTCATGTTTTCTCTAACCCGCTAATTAGCTAGCTGCTTCAAATCAACTAGCTGTGGGGAAATATCTGGTTGGATATTTGATCGTTCTTCTAACATGGAGTGTTAAAAGTGGTTTTCTGGCATAAACTTGACAATAATGTTGTCTGAAAACTGTCAGTAGGGCTGAGGTTGGACTACTGTACCGTCAGTATACTGACTTATCTTAGGTTTGAACTATTTGTTGAGTTGAGGAGAAGTTTGAAGGTAGTTCACCTTTCATCAGTGATCCATCTAATTTGTGCAATGTACCAGTTCCCTTCAAAATCATTCTACTATTTCTGCTAAGAGGACCAGAACTACACCAGAACCATCTTGATGGCTATATGTACCCTGTTGCCAAAGTGCAGCTTGCTTACGAGACATTTGACCAAATATTATGGGATGCGTTTTGTTTAATTTTGAACATGCATAGATTAGAAAAAAAAAACAACTAAAAGTTTAGATTTTTTGCACCTAATTTTGTTTTAAAATTCATTTTGGTGCATGTTGTGTTACCAACTCTGTACCAAAACCAAAATTACAGAATTTTTATACTATTAAGCCAATCTAAGGTTCTAAACTTGGACGGCGACGTCCCTCCCCTCTTACCTCTCAGGGAGCATTAAACTGTTAACCATCTAATGAAACTGAGAAACTTTTTTTTTCTTATCATGTACACCATTTCTTTGTTGATCCTTTTATTTTACAAATAATTTATTAAAATATATATATATAAAAAAACAAAAATATTAAGTATAATCCATAAAACTCAACATTTCAATACTTAAGTGCTTGAGGTTAGGAATGCAATTCATTTTTAGACATGTCTGATCTGCGAACGTACCTGATGCCAACGGCGTGTAAGTCGAGTTAGAATAGGAATAAAAAAAAGTTTCACAGCAGCTTTTTTTCCCCCATATCCTGAGACATTGTTTGATTAAGTAAACTTTAGCACCACTGAGGTATGCTGCAGGCTACTTCATGCCAAGGTCTGTGGAAGCCTTCATACTTCTTTTCCAGACTTAAACTTCAAGTGTTTATCTGACTCACTGCAATTTCACTTGTCGTTAGCCGTTAATCTTTGAAGCTAACACTCCTAAAAGAGAGAAAGGGGGAAAAAAAAAAAAAAGGGTTTCAGCATTAAGGGTCTAAACATAATAAAAATGTGTCATTTGCAGTTTGAAACAATGGACTTTGTGGTTAAAAAAACAACAAAAAAAACCCAAAGCGTTTATGATCTGAATCCTGACCAAACCGTACTTGTCTGAGTGTTCATGACTTCGGAGGACGGAGCGTTCTGCTGAGGTGTGGTGAGAGCCGCTGGACGAGCTCTGGAGAGGCGAGCTTTGCAGAGACGAAAATGACAAACCCTGTCTACGCATCTCCTGAACCGCTCTTTCGCTGAGGAGAGAGGGACAATGCCACAAATCTTAGAACTAAACCTTTAATCTCCATTTGTTTACATTCTTGAACATGCAGCTACACATCAGTTAGCTGAGCCAAACATTAGGATCTACAAGTATTAAAATCTGCAGTGATTAGTAAATTGGGTGATTGTCAAAAACTATCAGGAGTATTTGAGATTTATTCATTTAACTTCTGACTGAACAAACTAAATTTACAGCTAACATTTGGGGGAAACCCCCCCCACACCCATTTTCAACATAAATATTTAATAAATTATACAAAAATACACCCATTTTGCATTTAATTAACTCAGGCATGTCCAGCAAAGAGTAAGAGAAAGTGCAAACTTAAGAAATCCCTGTGCATTTACATCAAAATTGCCCAAGGTGATCCATTTTATGTATCTAAAATACGTCATGTTTGATGCATCTACAAGTTAAATGAACTTTTATACCGAATGTAGAATTTTTCTGCATGAACTAATAAAAATCAAATCCTCGACAATAAATATTCTTCAGCTTGGAGAAGCAATAGCAGGACTTCTCTTGCTTCAGTGTAAACAGCGATTTGTCAGTGAGGTCAAAATCTAAACAATGTACTTCTCCAAATACAACAGTAATGCTTTTCTACATTCCCCTCCTTTAAAGTAAAAGTGGCAAGTTGAACTAATCGCCTAAAAGTTTTACAAATTATTTTTTGATATTTACACAATTGCAAGAAAAGTTCTGAGCTTTTTTTGTGAAACCATAAAAGTTTTCCTCACCCGGAGTTTTTACACATTTCCTGTTAAAATTCAACGTTTTCCAGGATCAGATTTTCAGTTTTCTGCCCTTTTTAGTCATTTTTAAAGTATTAGTAAGGAGGTTCACTATAAATGTACTTCAGATATTCTTGCAGTGGTCAGGATGAAAAAAAAGACAACTGATCAGACAGGTAAAAAAGTGATGGATGGACTGATTGCTTCAAAGGCAGATGGATAAAGTCGACTTCAGAGGTGTATTGATTAATTGGATGGATGAACAGCTGCAATTGCCAAAAAATAAAAAAATGTATTGAAAACAAGGATGGATCAACATAGATGATTTAAACATTTTAGATAATATTTAGATTTCCAAACCTGAACAATATTCTAATAAAATTCCAAACTTTTCCAGGCTGTGTTGGAGTTCTGTCTCTTTATTAATTTTATAATAGCTTCAATATTTACAAGTGTCAGTAGATGATGCGACAGTGAAAGTTTCCCCCCCCTAATATAAATAAACTCACCGTTCAAAGCGCTCTGTGGTCAGCTGTCTTTTCAGCACGTCCATCTCTGTCTGCAGTTGAGACACTTTGCCACGGAGGTGGGACACATCTCTGATGTTCTCTGCGCTTTATGCACATACGAAATAAACATTCAGCATCCTTTTTTTTTTTTATTAAAAAAAGATACTTTATTGAGCTCAAAAACCAGTAAAGTGGACTGGATTTGTCTTTTACTTTTTGCTGTCAGCCAGAGCGAGCTTGTCGCGCAGGGCTCTCAGCTCGGACTCCCTCTCGCTGGCTGCCAGGTGCGTCTGGAACTCTTTCTGCCGGTTGGTGGACAGCAGCGTCTCGAGGTTGCGCACCGTCAGCCTCTCACTGGCTAGTTGCCTCTTCAGGACCTCAATCTCTGATCGAAGATCCTCCAGTTCTCCGGTGATCTGAGAACGGGGTGTGGGGTGGTGGGGAAACGTCACAAAGAATGCAACAAGTTCTCTACGCCATGAGTGGAATTATGATTATGGTAGATGGAATAAAAATCTACCATACCAACAAAAAAAACAACACAAAGTCTTATTCACCCTCTCTAGCTCCATGCTCTTGGAGGTCAAATGTCGTGCAGCGAGTTCCTTTCCGGAGTCTAGTTTGACACACAGTTCCCTGACAGAAGCCAGATCAGAAATGAGTGTCGCTTTCTCCTCCTGGGCTTTGTACAGATTCTCCTCTAGCTGGGACATCCCACGGGTCAGAGAGGACACCTGGGCTTCATAAGCTTGCAGCGCCTGCAGGTGCTGGGAGAGACAGAAGGAGGGGGAAGCCACGTTAGGATACTGATCACTTCAGTTTTATTACACTGATTCTGATCTAAAAAAACAAAAACAAAAAAAAAAAACTTTAAATATATCCTCGGAGCTAGAGATGCCAGTTATCGATTATGTACCGATCAACTGGTAAGCGGACATTTTGTTTCTTATTTTGAGAACGTCGACAGTCTTTCCATAAAATGAAATGCTACATTTTTTGTAATATACCAAGTACAAGAAAATATTGTTAAAATTTAATAAAAAAATTTTTTATCAGCTATATTAAATGTCTGAATAAAGAAAATTGTGTTTTTCTCACATTATTAAACTTGGACATATTTATAAAATGGAACAGCAGCCTTTTAGGTTGCTGGATAGAAAAATGAAAGACGAAAAGAATGATATAGATGAAAATGTGGTGCATGAAGTGCATTAACTCACAGCAGCCCTCAAATTCAACCGAACTTATTGGCATCGTGATTTTTTTTTTCTTTTCTTTAAATCATGCAACAATTTTTCTTCGTTATCCCTTCAAGTCGATGCTGCTCCATCACTGCACCTCGGCTGAATGGCCGCCATTAAGGTGAAAGTTAAGGAGCTTGTCGAGAGTTTATACTTCAAAACAGAACACCGGACTGATTGTTTTTCCTGTTCTAGTATGACTCTGCCATCTTTATTTCTGTATAAACTGGCTCTGGTTAAGGATGACCAGCAGCACCCTCTTCTGGATGGAGGCCAAACTACAACACTAAAACTATTAATCTATTGGAACTCATTTTAATCTAACAAACCATTAATCGACAATTAATCGTAAGTGGATTAATTGTTTGTATCCCTGCTTGTAGCACATTTTTATTTTACTGCTTCACCTGTTGGATCTCAATGTCTTTTTGTCCGACGGTCTCCTGGAGCTGCCTGCGCTCTGTGTCCAAGGAGAGCAGCTCCAGGCGGATGGAGTTATTGAGGCCTTCTGCCTGGTGCAGCTTCTGCTCCCATTCCTGCATCCCGGAGTGGGCCATCCTGAAGCGCTCCAGTAAGTCCCTGTTCTCCTGTTCCTGGGGATCACCAGTTAAACAACAGAAATCATTTCCAGAGATGACAGAAACTAGCAGAACAAGCCAAAGCTGCAGAAACGAGAGCTTGGCCTTACCTTTGTGGCCATCAGTTTCTCTATTCTGGACACTTCAGAAATGTACGACTGGACCCTGGAATTCAACTCGTCCTTCTCGTGCAAAGCCTCCTCCATTTCTAAATGCACAACCTGGACAGAGACACATTTCTTTGGTTTGTGTTCGGCTTTCTAACAACAAAATACAAAAGCAGGGTTTAAAATCTCCATCTACTTGGTTCTCCCTGGTCATAGTGGCCAGGTCGTCCTGCAGCCTCCTGTTTTCTCTCAGCAGGACTTCTTTGTCTCTCTTGAGAGCAGGCAGCTCCTCCTGAGACGAATCCAACTGCCTCCTCAGACTGCTGATCTCCCGTTCTCGACTCTTCAGGGCTCCTTGCAGCTGACTGAACGGAAGACAGAAATCGCATAAATTTCGTCGTCAAGGAAAGGGTAGCAACGGCTTCTGCTGCCTAAATATGGCTCAGTTAAAAGCGGTACTCACGCCAGGGAATTGTCCATATTTTTGACAGTGAGTCTCACGTCTTCGAGGGTTTTTTCCTGGGAAAAGCCAAAGGTTTGCTCTTCATTAGTTCTCACCAGAATCCACTGAGACATTTACAAATTACAGTATTTATTCCAGATGATTACAGAAAGAAAAACCACAAACAGTAAATCACTGATTAAGGTCATTTAACTTTGATTTCAGCTTTGAAATGTTTGATAGTTTATAACAGTGCTATTTTTGGCCTGTCAAGTCAGCCTCCTGCTGCAATTAAGGAAAAAAAAAAAACAAAAAAAAAAAACAGATGGGTTGAAGTTGGTCTGATTGTTTGCATCGAATGAATGAGGTTGGAAACAGTTTTTCTGCCGCAAAGTATCGTTTGTATTTGGAATTTGTATGAATTCAACCCGGAGAACACTTCTCTTATTTTTATAAGCTGAACTCGGGGAGAGCTTTTTATTTTTAGCCTGTCGAGAACATCCGCCTCAAAAACTGCTGACACTCCATTTTTTTGAGCTAACTATGATGCAAGAGCAGCCATGACGCATGTTGTTCCAACATTGCACTAGCTTATTTGAACATCCTAGATAGTTTCTTGATGCACACATTAAAAATAAACAAACAACAAGCTTTTAGATTGGCCCCGACTTCACTGTGTGTTTGAAAACCATTTATTTTGAGTGGTACCATTTCTAATAGGAAGCAAAAGCGCGTCAATGCTACAAAAAGCCTGCAGCTGAAGTGAAACATGCTAAGGGAGACATTTACTAATATATCAGTGGGTGTGTCTGTATCTTTGAGTAGCTGAAAATTGTTTTTCTTCGACAAAAACCTTGTAAACCAAAAGTGCTGATGAACTTGTTGGTACCTTCTGGGACAGGTCATCCTGGAGAGCAACCAGCTTCTCTGTCTTTTGATCAACCTCGTCCTGTAGGATATCTTTCTCTCTGTCTAAGACACAGATCGACTTCTGGAGAGTTTCCACTTCCTCATTCCATTTGGAGCTCTGCTGACTCAGCTCCCCTAACAGGAAGAGGACAAAAAAGCTCACTTTTATGCTGCTACATCAAAAAATAAATAAATTAATTAATAAAAATAAAAAAAAAACAGAGTTTTGAAGGTTTACAACATCTGGCGGCTCAGCACAGTCACCTAATCTCTCTTGAAGTTCTTCGATCTGCTCGTGGGCCACATGCAGTTCGTTTATCTTCACGGAGAGTCTTCGCTGGATGTCAGACAGCGACTGCTCCATCTGCTCCTGCAGCATTCTACATGCACAACAAGACATGTGGAATTGCAAATCTTTCTTGTCCTAACACAATTATAATAACTTTGGAAATGAATTTAACAATTTGACGGATCAAGCCAAGATGCACCAGTGAACGAGAGATGAAAAATCTGAAAATGTTCTCTTGATTGGCTCTGATTCAAAATGTTTTTTCCTACTCATTGAATGTATCAAAACTAAGGACCGGCACCATTTTCGGTCCATGAACGCATCAAATCACACATGTATTCTGATAGGTGGGCGATAAGGACTTAAAAGTTTTAAAAGTGACGATAAAAACCATTTACCAGTACTTGTTTTTCAGGTAACTGTGTGGTGGTGTGTCACAGTAATTACAGCCCCACAAACACAAACACTGCTCTTGAAAAACATTCCCATTTGTAACGCACTACTTCAGGACACCGGTCACATAAACACTAAACTAAACCGCACCATAACTGCGTTTAGTATTTTCAAATGTATTGATATTTATTGGTAGTAAAACTACCAATCCCAACAATGCAGACAGTTTTGGAGGGTTTTAAACATTTTTAATTGGAATTTTTCACAAGTTTGAATCAGAATCCCTGTAAGAAATTTATTGCGATAAATGGTAACATTTATAATAAAATCCCAATCCTAATTCTGATTCATTTTGTCTTCAGTTTAAGAGAAATGTAAGAAATCAGATAAAGCCATTGGTCTGTTGATTTGATACATAAATGAAGATTATCGTTTAATTACTTCATTTTCTGTAGAATTCAAAATTAGCACCTCAATCAATGACTCCTGCCTCTGAGCTTTATGGGATATGGTCCTCAAAAATTGAATACCATAAATTGTATCAGGGCAAAAAGAAAAAAAAAAAACAAAAAAAAAACATACTGGAGACAATTGGTAATATGTTTTCATAAAAATGTGATAAAAAAATTATTATTTTCCTCAATAGCAGATTAGCAGTGGCACTACAGTAGTTGACTCTTTTACAAAATCCCTACAGCAGGAAACAACAGAGCAGATCCAAACAGAAAACCAGCATGTCGTACCTCAGAGTGTTGGCCTCGGCCAATCTCTGCGCGACTTCTTCCGCGCCGTGGACCGAAGCAATGGAGCGAACCTTCAGCTCTTCCTCCACGGCCTCCTTGCCCTCTTTCAACAGGCACACTTGAGCCCGCAGGTCCAACCTCTCCCGCTCCAGCTGCACCCCAAAAGCACTCCAGTTATGACAAAAACACAACACATTCGATAGAGAAACTATCAGAACAACGATCAGACTCACACTCCTGACAGTATTCTCCAACTCGAGAATCCTCCTCTCGTCTCCCTCTCTGTCAGTGAGCGCTGACACCTGGGCACCCTGCAGATTAATAGCAGTGACCTTATAAGCGAGTAAACAAGTGGACTGTTTGTTTTTGTTTTTCTTAAATCAGTTAATATCTAGATTAGTTTTTAAAATAAACCAACTGATCAGACAAAGTTTACCTTTAACCTCTGCATCAGTGAGTCCCGTTCAGAGGTCATCTGGTCAAACTTCATCTCTACTCGTCTCACCTCCTCCTGCATTCTCAAGAGGTCGGCCGACGGATCTGCTCTGCGGGCCGACATTAGGTCGTCTTGAGCCTGAAAGAGCCAGAATAAGTGAAAATTATGCAGCATACATTGTTTTTTTGTTAAATTAGCATTTTCTGATGTGTATTTAAAACGTACTTGCTTAAAAAGGGTTTTGAAGTGGTCTCTCTCATTACTGAGGACTTGAACGTTGCTCTGAATGTCCTCCATCTGCCTCTCAAAGTCCATCAGAGCGGCCTTGAGCTCATCCTTTTCTTTGATTACAAAGATCAGCTCTGGGTCTGGAACACTTCCCTGAGAAATGGCAGATTATGAGGAGACGTTTGGCATCAATTTTGAAAGATCCTGTACTCTTTAGTTTTTCCAACAAAAGTAACAGCTTTTATCCAAACCCACAGGCTTCGGTCTGCAGGGGTCTTCTTAGTCTGGCCTCAGTTATTGGCCTGTTTAGTTCCAGTTTATATTTCACACACATTCGATTGAGAAAGGTTCTCAGTGTTTTTTTTTGCCCAAAGTTTTTAAAAGTCGATGAAGTCTCAAGATCTGAGTTGCTTCAAGTTAGGTTACATCAAAGTTCAACAAAGAAACACAAGCATGATACTAAAAAGCATCTAAAAAAGCAACTATCTGCCCTTAGTGTTATGTGGCATTTAGGAAATATAAATAAACTGGGTAATTCTAATGAACCTAAAAACTAAAACAAGGGACATTTGTTTGATTTAATTTCAGACAGTGAGAAAAAAAAGTCACTTTTTTGGTTTATGTAAACTTCTGGTTTCAACTGGATAAACCACACACCTATAATACATACATAGAAATATGAAAGTCGCCATTATTACTGATTTTAAAAAAATTGTTCAACAGAAGCTATGTTTCTACTTACTGAAATACGACAAGGGCATTATTGCCAAGCTTATATTCCCGTCTTATTTCAACTTTATTCTTGAGATATGACTTTGTTCTCATAATTTTCTGACTTTATTCTCACAATATTACAAATTTATTCTCATAATTTATTTATTTTTTTCATTCTTTAAATATTTTCTTCTTCAGGATATGGCATTTGTAACACCATTTCATATTTTTGTTTAAATTCTAGTTTACCTTAGAATGGGATAAAAGCCAAGTTTTCAGCTTTAGAGGAAAAAGAGTCTTTCAGATTATGGATCAATTGAAAAACCCATTAATAAATAAATCAGAATAAAGTTGTGAGCAGCAACCTTGGTCACTTTGCCTTTCGGACTCCCGCCTCTGTCTGGACTGCGGCTGGGAGTCGAGCCCGGCCCGCCGGCTCCTCTGGCTCTCTTGTACCGCTCAGCCTCATGGCGGTAGAAATCCCTCTCCTCCTCTAGACTCTTGACAAAGGCATCCAGACGAGATGGGGAACGCTCCCTTCCGCAGACGCCATGCTTAGTACGGAAAGCCTCCAACTCCAGCACCAGCTCTTTCTCTAGGCAAACGCATATCAAGTCACCCTGGTTACAGAAACGTGACGCAGGTCTCGGCGACAGGGATGCGTGCAGGAAACTGCTTCCTACCGGCCGCCATCATCGTCTCCACTTTCTTCTGCAGCCTGGTTTTGTCGTCCTCCAGGAAGTTCACCAGTGCCTCCATCTTTTCGTTCTGCTGCTTCAGCTCCACCAGCTGATTACTGAAGCGGTTTCTTTCAAACTCTCCTTCGGATTGTTCCTGGATTCGTATGTTACATTCAATCGTTTACATTGTTAGAAAAAAAAACCAAACTGAAATCAAATAATCTTTATAACATCTAATATACAAACCCTTCTTGTCTGTGTGACAATATCCTCGAGGTCTTCAATGATTTTTTCTTTCCTTTGAATTTCTTTCTAAACAGGAAAAAAAAAAAAAAATCATTTTTTTTTTTTTTTGCAAGAGGTGTTTATAGTTAATTTCACATTTCCACCTTACGCGCTCTCTCACTTTTGCTTTTTGTAGCTCTATATCAACATTTTCCAACACGCGCTCCTTGTCCATCTCCATGCACTGCGCGAGGCGATCTATCTGCGTCAGCTCCTCACACAGCTCCAGGTTCTTTAAGGAGAGGTTTGCCACCTCTGTGGAGGCGTCCTTCTTCGTTTGCTGCAGTCCTTCTATCCTGTCCTGGAGGGCACTGTTGGCCTCCTGCAAGTACTCGATCTATAAAACACAGAGCGGACTACGGTCACAAAGGATCTACCCAAATCACAATCGTTTTCTGCAAATTTTGTGTTTTAAATCGGTATAGACAGCTGAGCTTGCCTGGAGGTTGAGATGAGCGATCAGTTTTTCGTTGCTGACGTTGCGGGCTTCTAGGGAAATGACGTCATAAGGCCGCCCTCCGTGAAGTAAGCGATTCAGACGCTCCACCTCCGTGTCCCTTTCGTCCACCTTTCAAAGAAACGCCTCAATAGACTTAAACAAATTTCTACGCCGCAGAACAATTAGGGCTTGGATTAATCGCGATGAATCAATTGTTATAATATAATCGTCAACTAATTCAGAAATCGATTAGTCAACTGGAATATACAGACTCTAAAAAAGGCAATTTGTTGAAAGGACAAAACTGAGAAGTAATTAAGCTGGAACTGTACAAAATATGTATACTTACATATTTGTACATTTCACATGGAAGTTAAAAAGAAAACCTTTGTCTGCAAATATGTGCTGTCAACCACTCAAACTCCTATTAAAAAAAGGAACCATCACCATTAAGCACCGTTAGCTAACGAATTATTAGTCAATTAATCAAAAAAGAAATAAAAAAATCAACAGATTACCGTTCGCTGTATTAATGTTTGGTCAAGCAGGAAGGGCTGATGTTTTTAGTGGTCGTGGTCGATATTGACTTAGACTTTTATCGTAATATTTCGTGGTACTATTATGATAATGATAAAGATTATGGAAAATTAAAATTGAAAGAAAAAAAACAAAATCACATTTTACCATCAATAACTGAAATTTATTGTGACAGTAGATCAAAATTTTTCACAATGAATGTTAGTAAAAAAACTTTTTTTTTTTTTTTTTTTTTAACCACAAATGCATCCTTTGCTGCAAATGGTCAAGCATACATCATAGGCAATAAAATGTTTATTTCCTTATTTTAAAAAAAATTATTGAATTATTTAATTGCACCTTTCAAAGTAATTGTAATATTGTATAAAAAAAAAGGCTTCAATAATCAAATAACTGTCAGAATAATCGATAACTAACATAATCGTTACTTGCAGCCCTAGACACATAAATTAGTTTTCCTCACCTGAATGCTGAGATGTTTTATAGATTCTTGGGCATTTTCCAAGTCTAGTTTGAGGTTGGCAATGTCTTCCTGCAGCTCATGGATCCTACAAATCAATGTTATCAGGGGAATTGATGCAATTACCATCAAGGAAACGGCTTTACAAAGTAGAAATGGCATAACTCTTAATAGCTTAAAAGCAAACCTTCCATCAGCTAGTTGCAGTAGGTCGGCTACATACGGATCATCAGGCTGTGGGACAGGATAAGCTGATATATAGGAAGGAGGTGCAAGCTCATCAATCTGCATTCTCTGTCGTCTGAAAGGAATACTGCGCTTTTTCCCACCTACGGAGGCATGAAAAAGGATTTCAGTGTGCGTACGAATGTCAAATATCCCTTCCTTAATGCAGCCACAGGTTACCTGGCGTCTGCACAACGGCTTGCATGTTCTTCTCCTGAAGCTGCTGGATCCGCTCAGCTTTAGCCCTACTGTCCTTCTCCAAGCAGCGCACCTTATGCACATACTGATTGTTTAGAAACTTGAGATCAGACGTCTCGTTGTCCAGCTTCCTGATTTGTAATTTAAGCTCTAGAAAGAGAAGATTGTGAGCACACTTTTAAATCTACAGGTTCTAAAAGGATTTTCTCTTTTTGTTAAAGGAGGACTCCATCCTTACCTCTACAGAAATGATCTTTCTCCTCCCTCAGTTTCAAGAGCTCAAGATGCATGCTGTTGTTTTCCTTGACCAGTCTGGCGTTCTCTGCCTTGTAAGGCTCCAGCAGAGCATCAACATTTCGGCTCTCTTTCTCCGTCTTTCCTGCTGACAGTTTGGCATTGCGGAGGCTCTCCGTTGTGTGGACCAAGTCGCTGCAAAACAGAGGATGACGGGCGGGGGGGGGGGAGCATTTTTAAAACCTGTGATTTATTGGTGGAGGTTAATAATGACTCAACAGGTGCAGATGTGTCCTTCACCTGAACAGTTTCTCCACTAGCGGCAGCGACTCTATTCCGAGAGGTTGTCTGTAGCCCAGCTGATCCAGACGTTTCCGCAGATTGAGAAATTTCCTCTCTGCGTTGCTGTTCATTTTTGTATTGCTTGCAGTTCGCTAACTAGTGCTTAAACCCCCACGGCTTCATTTATAAAGTAGAACTTTAGAGATGGCAAGGGGATATATTACATACCTTTATTGTTAATTGTTCAAATTAATAAAACTAGTATTTATGAGCAAAACACAATTAGCTGGTTTTACTATCACTCGGTCTCTGAGGAGACATCGAGCTAGCTACTGGTAAACAGTTTGTGTAGCGGCTATTAGCTTAATAAACGTCAACATAACGACACATTACCCATTACGGTGCCACTCCTCGAGTCAGCAGCTAGTCGGGGCTTCTTTTAAGGCTGCGTGGGATTTACAAACTACGTAAAATAAGCACAAACGTGTTGAAATTGAACGGTTTCCGCGGTAAAGTGGTTTGAAAAGAGCGCCGTTGATCTCTGGTTTGGATTCGTCACCATGGAAGTAGAAGGCCCGTGAACGCCGAGGAGCGCGTGTTTTGTCAAACAGGGTTGCCCCGGTGGAGGGTGGATTACATTAATCGTATAACGTTGTAGCCATATTTTGAGTGGCAAGTCTGCTGCAACACGTGGAAAAATTATGGAGCCAATATGAAGGCAACTTGAAATTAAATTCTGAAAGAAAAAAAGAAAAACACTGACTGAAATGTTTAAATTCGGAGTA
This sequence comes from Girardinus metallicus, assembly GCA_903067095.1. NCBI lineage: Eukaryota > Metazoa > Chordata > Actinopteri > Cyprinodontiformes > Poeciliidae > Girardinus > Girardinus metallicus. The sequence goes on along the minus strand of CAEGAE010018237.1, from coordinate 78,305 downwards.
TTTATGTTTTTCATAAAAAAAAAAAAATCTGTTCGTCATTGTTGTGAGTATGGCGTTATACGCAGTTGAAACAAAAAAAAAATATCCTCCATTTTTACTGTCCCTTTCCTGTCTGAGACACTGTTAATAAAAAGTAACAGTTACACAAAACATTTTTTTAAATAGCTGCCTTTATGTTTATTTTATTCAGAGTTCTTTTACAAGCATACCTGTTCTGCTTTCCACTCTCAATATGGCGGACCTGTTGTGCCCTTTCTACGGGCCAACAAAAACGGCGCAGTGTGTATCCTTCAATGTCTATGATGAAACTTTGACAGATCATTTCAGGGAAGCTTCAAGTGCAAATTTATTTTGTGCACATGGCATGGTGAAATAAAAATGTGACAAACAATTTAGTGTGTATGGAAGAACTGCTTAAGGAACATACAGGCACACCAGTAGTGCTGCAACATCTGCGTAACAGCTCATTGTACAACTCACTTTTAATAAAACAGTCACTCACATGAAATGTTCATACTTCAAGCACGATAGTTAATGAATATTCAGCCAAAGTGAGGCTGAAGTGAATCATCAGAGAACAGTTTTCAGCAGGCAAACTAATGGGACTGGGCAATGCTGGAGAAATACTCCAACATGTCCTGGATGGTGAACTCCATGGTGATCCCAGAACCAGGATAACACCTCCCTATCAAACCTTCAAAGTGCTTATACTGACGGATAAACTCATCTTGCATGGAGTGCCACACCACCTGGTGGAGGAGACGAGAGAGTGCAGCATTTTAGCAGAATCAAGATGGATTTTCAAATCTCACAACACTGAACGTTTCTCACCTGCAGCAAACTTTCTTCCTCACACAGATGTTTGTCCACCTTTTTGTAAAGGTTGTCCAGGCCCTTTTTCACCTCCTTACCGGGATACTCTTTGATGACCTTGCGCAGCTCCTGTTTGTTGAAAGCCAGCTGGTAGCTCACCTCCTCCTCACGTACGCCCTGAGCCACACGCGCCTCTACCCCTTCAAAGAAATGCTGCGAGAGAGACGACATCTTACCCACTATAACGTCTCTGGGCATGTACATCTGTGTAGAACTGGAAGATAATTCTTACATTGAGCTTCTCCAGGGGCTGACCAAGGGAGTTGATTACGTAAGACTGCAGGTGGTCTGTGTATTTGTGCTTGGCCTCCCGTCTCTCTGCGTCCAGGCAGGAAATCTTTAGGCGCGATAACGTAGAAAAGATGTGGTGGAAGTTTTCCATCATGACGACGTCCCGGGGCGTTTTCTGGCTTTCGCTGGCAACTTTCTCCACTGAAAAGACAGCTAATGTTAGGTATTCTGCTTCCAGATAGTACAAGGAGATTTTGTTGTATTTTAAATGCCACCAGAAGTCTGACCATTCATGAAAACAGCTCTGATAAGCTTCACATAGGCTTTATCCAGGTCCCCTCTGCGCTCTGCGTTGCGGAAGATCGTCTCAGCCAGTTCTGCAAACTCCTCGAATCTTGTGACAAAAGGCAGGATCCCAACTTTGCTTTTCTTCGAAATCTTCACTTCTTCCATCTGTTTAATCTGACCTGACTGTACCAAGAACACAGATTTCAACTTGCTACAGCCATTCGATTAAAAAAATAAATGATTAAGAAAAAGACTGGACTGTTCCTGCCTAGTACGGACTCTACTCACAATGCATTTGTCAAAGTTCCTCTTTACGGTGACCAGCACATTTCCCAGGGTGGTGCTGAGGAAAGAGGCTGGATCAACGTTCTCAGCTGTCCACACGTGGTGACTCATCTTCACCAGCATGTACAGAGAGTGGAAGCTGTCGATCTTGTCGCCCAGGGCGATCAGGCTGTTGAGTTCGGGTTCGATGCTCTGGAAGATTTTATTCATCATCAGCCGAACCATGTCTTTCCTTTAATCACAAACGGAAAAGTTTGAATTAACTTCATTTCACTCCCCTCACCCCCATTTCAATATATACATATTAAAGCGGCAGTATTATGTATTTTTCAAGCACATAGTGTCATTTTATAGCTCAATCAAGTAAACATGTTACCTTCAATTGTTATAAAAATGCTGTATATATCAAGTATGACTTAGAAGAAATTTGAGTTTGTAATTTAACGCCTTTGATTTGGGCCTCTGTCTCTTTAAAAACTCCTGGTTTCTCTGAAACTCCACCTTCAGGAAGTCATCACAACAGCGATCCTCTATTAACGCTTTTCCAATGTTTTAAACCAGCACCGCACTGAGAAGTAGCTCCTATAATGAGTTCTGCAGATCTGCAGTTCCACCAGCTGTTTGCTAATTGCCTCTGGCTAGTCTGAAGGAGCTGAGTGGGAAAGGTGCAAGGGAGGGCAGCTCTGTGAGGCTTAAGCTTGGAAACTGCGCCTTGAAGGTGGAGCTAAGTCCAGCCATGAATGGTTGCCATGGGAGATTAAGGGATTTCTCAAATATGCATGAAGGAATCAAAGCAACACTCCAGGTATAATTTTGATGAGGGAATAACGTTATAACATGATGTAAAGCTGAAAGAAAAATAAAATAAAAGTTGCTTTTGCATAATACTGCCACTGCAATATTTACTTCCCTTAACACATCTTACGACAAATGCAAACAAAATAAACAAAATTCCTTGAGAAATATGGAGCAGGAAGAACAAGAGAGATCTCACTATCTGCCTCCCTGCTACAAAACAACAAAATACATCATGAAATATAATAAAGGATTGATGGTATTTTTACTACAAGCTTGTCAAAGTACTCACTCAGATGATACGGAGTGTCGGTGGTCAGCCTGGGGGGGCATTCTTGACGGGACGCTTCCATCCGCCTCTTCTGTTTCAGGCTGACAGGACGAGCAGAAATAAAACAATGACAAGTCTTATTAAGCGTCTAGTGACAAGTAATCGAATGCTGCTGTCACTATCGACGTGGCAATATCCGCTACTGCAATAGTTTCTGTTTTGAGAGGAGATGCAGGTCCTGGCATGAGACTAAAACGCATGAATGCTTCCGCTGGCTTTAATTAACATCTCTCATTTGGACGCGAGAGTGGTTTGTCTTGTGTGGTATCAGACGCACCTGTGCGAGAGGCGGCAAAACGGTCTGGTGCTGCTGCAGTTTAAAGAACTTGCTGATGAAGTCTTGTTCTGCGAGACACAGAGGCTCCAGCTCACTGAGGACCTGCTCAAATATCTGCGAAAACAACCACACTCCATTTAATACAAGTACAAAACAAGACGCACACAATAAATGAATGAAAGAAAGTTCACCTCGCTTTTATTATGTTTTAATCTATGTAAATACTGCCTCAGAAATGACAAGTTGCTAGTTCACCTAGTCATTTTTTTGGTCATTGTTTAGGGTTGCAACTAAAAATTATTTTAGTAATAAATTGTACTATCAATTATTCAGATGATTAATCAATTAATCTGATAAAAAAATTGGCACATAATAATGTTAATAACTAGATGGTAAAAGGTGTTTAATTAGAGTTTTGTTTTGTTTTTGTTGTTTTTACAGAATTTGAACCTTTTTTTTACTGATTGTACCTTTAGAGTTCTGAGTAGAACATATCTACAGACTTTTTTTTATTTTTATTTATGCAAAATGTATATTTTTTTAAACAGCTTTGGCTTAATCACTGCTCTGAATATTTTGTTATTTCAGCAAATGGCAATTTTTTTGAGCTTGTATAATCCAGTTAATGATCAATCGCTTACTTAATTAGTTGACGATTCTTTTAAATCATCAATTAATCACAATTTATTTGATTAATCATCTCTGCCCTATTATTGTTTAATAAATTATGTATTTTATCGTCATTTAAACTGCACTTGTTTAAATAACCTCCAGGAAGAACCAGCTAATTTTCTTCTCCCCTGAGCTTTTTTCACTTGTAAACTGAAAAATGCACCATCACCTTATCAAACTTGGTCCTGTCGGCCACGTCCAGGTCGGAGGCAGACATGTTGCCCATGTCCAGCAGGGAGGAAGACTGAGATCGGCGGCTGTTGGAGCCTTGAACAGTCAGCTTGTTCAGGCTGGAGGTGGAGCCCGTAAGCTTCCCAGAGCTGCCGTGCAGGCCTGACGCAGCACGGTCAACACAGTACAGCGTAAGTCGGTGTTTAGCAATAAAAATGTTCAATCTTGAGTTCTACACATTTGTTTTTAAAATGCACAACTCAAGCAGCAATTACTTTAACAGAAAGTGTCATTTTGTCGGGTCCTTTTGGCATTAACCACAGAATTATAAAGTAGGATTAAACAATTAAACAGCATTGAGAGGCTTCAACACAAACCAAGCAATTACACTGTGAGGTAATGGACTATATTAGGTGGAGTGTGAAGATAGGATTTCTTTTTTTTTTTTAGTGCGGTGATTAAAAACACACATTGTAACAGACAGCTCAATCCAAGTCTCATACTTACTTTCCGTTTCCTGTTTGAGCGCACTCTCTTTCCGAGGAAGCGTGGCTGCAGCCAGTTAAGACAGGCAGGCATCAAAGACAGACACAGGTTAGGCTTAAAACATGCAGCATGGGGCAGAGGAGGGCTAGGTGTTAGCTGCACCAGTTCATGTTAACGCTCATGAACGCTGCAGTAGTTCAGACAAACCTTTTGAAAACAAATTCTTGTTTTCAGAGGCACAAAAAAAAAAAATAGAAGCTAATACAGAGGGCAGGAAGCAGAGATGTACATTTCTGCCAAACATCAAAGCTCAACTGAGGGTCCTATGCAGATATTAAATATTCAGAGCTGAGCATGAAAAGAGCCTGTGCAAAGGGAAAAGAAGAAATTATTAAAAGATAAAACACAAAGCAAGACTTTAGCCCCTGGGACGGCATGTATGAGTCGGTGAAATATACTTTGAAAACAGAACTTATGCAGAAAAAGCTCTACGAGAGTGAGGCGTAGCTTGTTTCTTTCACATTCATTTGACTAAACAATAAGAAGAGACTTCCACTCACACAAGTTAATGTACAGCAGAACTGAGGCACGCTTCATGTCACCATTCAGACTGTGAAGGGAAGTAGAAGCTCTTACCAAACTTGCCCTTTGCTTCCTTGGATGTACCCGCCATCTTTATTTTGGCAACTTCGAAGAAGTCTTTGATTTCCCGCTCGTACAGTCGGTTCATGTAATCGACATAAGTCTGAAAGGAAAAACGTCACCTTCTTAATATGCTATAGTTGTACTGTGTGACATAATAGAGCAAAAATGACAACTTGACAGTATTTACACGAAACCTGAAAACAAAGGTGTGATCTTGGTGCTTTTATTTCAAGCAGAAACGCAATAGTTATTCATACTACTGCTAAAATAATATGACAATAAAATAAAAATTACAGCGCTATTTTGAACATTTATTTCATCTTATTTTATAAGTAGACTTCAGTAGATTTGGAATAAGTTTCTGAAGAGTTTTGCAGCACTTACTATTTTCTCTGACTAAACAGTGGAGAAAATAGTGAAAATCAAGAAGCACGCTAAAAAAACATGTTCCCATAATTCATGGTCTTTAAAAACTTATGTTAAAAAAAGTAAAACATTAAGTCAAGTGAGGTATACAGCTGGACATGCAGACAGGAATGGTTCTCTGTGGTGAGATGAGTCATAAGTACAGTCATGTGGCTACCATAAACATCTCTATTTCCTGGAGTAAAATGAATGCTTCCAATCCCAGGAGCATTGTACTAAAAGTTGAACTTTGTGCTGGAAGTATCATGGTTTTGGAAAGGCTCGCTGCCATCATTTTTAAAGTGTTCAACATCATCAAACTATCGAGTTACATTTTTTATGCTTATAACCACAATTGACGACATGGATGTGCTATGAATGTAAACTGACCCTCGACAGGCCTTCGTACTTCTCCCTGTGGGTGTTCTTCAGCCACTCCATCAGCTTGGCGTAGCGTAGCAGGTCCCTGTGGAGGGGGCTGTGTTTGGGCAGGGTCAGCTCTGCCATGTTCTGAGACAAGGTGGAGCTCTGATCGTGCCCCTGAGGAAAGGATCAGGGAAAAACAAACAAAAACACCCCGTTAAAAGTGTAAACTCTCGTTTTTTTAGACCCATTTTAGCCTCACGCTGATTGCTTTAAATCCAAAACGTTTGGACTCATAACTTTCCAAGTGTTTAACTCTCGTGGGCCTCGTCTCTGCTTCTATCTATTAGCATGTTTGTTCTCCACTGTTTTTCACTGCTGGACATGCACACGGAGCATAAAACAGGCATAGCATTTAATGACATGAGCTCATCGCAAGTAAGCTAATGTGAGCACCCAAACATGAAAAGTCCTCAGCCAAGTCAGTTGGTAAGAGGGGAGGAAAATGGACCGAGCCTCTTTAGCTTTGAGATCAGATGGGAGATGTTAAGGAGTTAGAAAAACACCCCATGCAACAGCCGATGTTCTGTGGAGGGGAAAGCCTGGAATCTCATGGAAACTGGAGTGCATTGTGAGGCGCCAAACATTAGCAATAAGACAAGTGGGGCTCGGGTGAGGGGGAGGGGTTGCCGTGAGGGTACTCACTGGAAGTGACAGACAGGAAGACCTATAATACTGAGGGATGGTCATTTTGAAGTAACTGAAGTGGTTGAACTGACACAGAGACAGAGAGCAGAGTGGGATGATTCAAAGTGAGCAAAACACAGAGTCAAGAACAGGCTGAGAAAAAACACAGGAAGCTCAGGAAGAGCGTGCTCGCTAAACAGGAAGTTCATGAGCGGCGGAGAAGAGCCTGGAAACAGAGCAGCTGGGGTGGGACTGTGGTTTCACGGCTCAAACACATACAGGGTGGATGTGGGGGAAACCACAAAGTGTTAAACTTTTATTCCCACAATTTTGCTAATAGCTATGTTTGCTTTTGTGTTTAAATATGTCAAAGAATGAGGAAAGGAATGCATTTGAAGTTATATTTTGGGATTGTCAGGTCTACTATGAAATGCCTTAACATTTGAACTTTTTCACATATTTCCACATTATAGCCAAAAACTTCAATGTATTTTAAAGGGATTTCATGTGACAAACCAAAACAAAGTTGTGTAAAATCACAAACAGGAAGGAAATCATACATGTTTCTCAATATGTTTTTCAAATAAAAATCTGAAAGTTGAGGTGTGCATTTCTAGCACGTTCCTTAAACCTAGAGTGTGAAACTCCTATAAAAAATATATTTTTTATATATTTGTTAAAAATATCACTTGTCGTCCAGTGCTAACTAGAAACAACCAATCCGGGCCAAGAGGCGGGTCTTAGCACTGTTAATCTCCCCCTGTATGGCACTGCTCATCCCACAGATGATCTGAACACAGATGATCTATGAACATCAATTTTCAGGACCAGACATGTCAGATTTTTATTTGTAAAGACTTTTGAAAATAGTTATCCACCATTTCGTCTTGGTCTATCACAAAAAATTGTAACAAAATACACTGAAACTTGTAGTAGTGATGCGTTACGCTACTTTTAAAGGTGCATCGTCATGTCCTCGTCAGGTATTTTTCACGTAACCTGCATGTTTACTTCTCAATTCACTTTCTTTGCCTGTCAGTCTAGATTTTATATATATATATCACAAAATAAAACCTTAACTTAAAGGAATAATTCTGAGTAGTCACATCAGGTGCACCATTTACTGAATGTCAATCAACAGAATGCTCTGATGGTGATGTCAAAATGACACCGAGGCTGTTACCTGGTGAACAAACACATTATTGAGATGATTGGTGAGGCGACGAGCAAAAGTATCTCTCAGCTCAGCGAACAGCTTCTGCTGCTGGTTAACGGCCGCCAGCTGCTCATGGCCTAGAGGAGGAAAATGTCAACAATTACAACTGACTACATAAAAACAAAACCACAACTAAACCTGATGTAATTAGCAACAAATCAATGAATCGCATGATAAATTAAAACGAGTTCCATAATTTTACTTTGTATGGTTCTCCTGGTTATTTATTTTGGATGTTTAAAATGTTTTCCAGTTCCACTCTTAAATGTTTAATAGTTAAAACGTTTATTGATCTTTGAGAAGGTGTACTTGCATTAATGAATGAAAAATTGTCTGAAACAACAATATTATCGTTTATCGCAATAACTTCTGGAGCAATTTTCCATCCAGAAATTGTTAACGCAACAGACGTAACAACCTCTAGACTATTTTCTAGTGTGCAGTGGTCACTGACCTGGCTGTAGAGCCACATTCATGCACTGCAGCAGAGCTTCAGAGGCACTGATGCACGCCTCTATACCTCTAGGCGAGGTCAGGTCTCCCTCCTGCAAGGCCCTGATGTGTCCCTTTGACAGGTCCATGTAGTTCTGCAAAAGGACAATAACACACAATCAGATTTCTCCATTAAAACACTTGATAAGTTTTGGTCAGAGGGGAAAAACTAAAACAAAACAAACAAACAAAAAACGCCTCACCACCAAGAACTGGATCTCGTCCAGCAGCTTGCCGTTGTTGGTGTTGCTGATCTGAATGAGGCGGTTGCTCTGAGAGATCTGGTCCATCTGGTCCTTGACGCTCTGCAGCATCTCCTCGTAGCTGCTCAGCTTCCCCTCGATGGTGTCCACCTCGGCCAGAGCCTCGTCGAGAAGCTGCATCAGGATGTTCACCTGCTTCTCCGATGCCATGATGGACTGAATGTTGGCCTTGGAGTAAAAAGAGATAAGACTCAGTAAAAAAGACAACAAACAAACATTATTCTGGATTTTTGTGTCAAGACTCTAACAAGAGATCACTTTGCTCACCCCGTCTAAAACCTGCAGCTCCTTGAAGAGCTTCTCCGCGAAAGCTTCCGCGTTGGAGACGGCGAACTCGCACATCTCCATCATGCTCTCGATGTCCTGCTCCTCACGCGCGCTGAGCTCCTGGTACTCTTCCAGGGCGTCTTCGTCACCGCCTGCAACACTCTGACTCTCACCGCTCGGCACCGACTCTAGAAAAAAAACAAAACAGAAAACGGTCATGAAACAAAAACCACATGAAATCCAAAGGAACAAGGAGAAAATCTTTTAAAAATTGGTTATTTTGGGAGTCGTACGTTTCGAATTTCTATACGGCAAAACCACAATAAAGGTCATTTTGAGTAGAAGAAAGTGCTATTCTGATGGATTTCTTGTTTTAACCAAACTATAGCTTGGTTGGACCACTGATGAAAATGTAGGGGAAAGGAAAATTTGGCAGTATCATGAAGAAAGGTTGAAAATGTTCTCATAGCTTTTAAACTCTTCCACGTTTTGTCACTTTACAACCACAAGTGTAAAGTGGTTGTAAAACTTCAATATATTTTATTTTGATTTCAAGCAATAGAGCAACAGAAAGTAGAAAATGATACAGCAGCTAGTTTGTTATTAACAATACGAAACAAAAACAAAAGCATGCACTTATTGGAGCAGTGGCGGGAAAAGTCTTGCCCTAAATCCGACTGGAAATCTGCATCCAGTCGGAATGAGCTTGAGATATTTTAAGAAGAATCAGCAAATATTTCAGTCTTCAAAATCGCTAAGCTAACAAAAACATATCCCAGTAAATGTGAATCTCCAATCGGGTGTTGAGAAAGTGGAGTTTCTCAACACTAAAAGTAATTAGTTGTAATGGTTGTAAAGAAACATGGCTTTTATTTTGAAAACCATGTTTCTTTTTTTTTTTTTTTGCTTCCGTGTCAAAAATCATGCTCTACTTTGTGTCTGTCACTAAATTCCCAATAAAATGCAGTAACGTTTGTGATGGGACAAATCAAGGGGAAGTTTAAGTCCTATGAATGTTTTTGGCAAGGCACTTTTTACACTCAAATAATAAACTGAAAAAAGTCAGGATAAACTAAACATACAATGCATGAAACCACTAAAGATTCTAATAATTAGGGTGAAATAAAAAAAATAAATAAATAAAAAAAAGAGGCTGGAAGTAATTAAAAATGAAATTGTTCTACAAAACATTTATATAAAAAAAATAAGAATAAACAAAAATAAAATAAAAGCCTTCCATCTTTAGTTACAGACTTTATATTACTGGAGCTATAAGACAGTGAGGGTCTCTTGAGGATGATGGTTTGATGTTATGAAGAATACAGTGGAAAGAAATGAGGAAGGGGAAATTTAGTCCTACCAACCTTCCGCTTTAGGAAGTTCTGGCCAGAGAAGTTTAAGAGGAAAAAAGTGAGAATAAAGAAGAATTTAACATGTAAATTAAACATAAATCGAGACACAAAGAAGATTTATTAAGCATGCTACAAATAAAGAAACTCAACCACAATCCAGAAAAGTTGTCCCCTTTCGTTAAAACTGAAGAGGCAGACTGAATTTTAACTTAAAGCAATCATCTCGGGAGAAAAATGCAACTTTAAAGAAATATAATTCATATCACAAAAAGGGGAATGCAGTCCCAGTGATGGCTGATAACAGAGTGGCTAACAAACCTTCAAGAAGCTGAGAACTGACATTGACAAACTCCAGCTTCTTCCTGAGATAACGCTGGTTCAGCTTCCAAATACAGGAAATGAAGGAGTTCTTCTCTGCTGTGCTGCTGGCCAACCACTTGTAGACCTTCTCGAAATGGAGATCAAACTCAGGATTCTCCTGAAACGTAACACAGAGTACGTTATTTCTGACTCCGTGACATTTGAGCACAGTAGGACGAGAGCAGAATCTGACCTTGCTTGCATCTTTAGCATCCACTACTGTCAGGTCTCGGAGTTCCCACGTCTGCTGCCTCTTGTAGAAGTCGCCTTTGTCAGATTTCTTCACTTTAACTACTTTAACTTGCACAGGCCTCTCCGTGGTGACTGGAAGAACACGTTTGATTTATTATAAACATGTAATATTTCTTATATTAATTCATTACTCACAGACGGTTCTCGTACCTGTGGCGCACAGGAAGCAGTTTTTCTTTTTCTTTCCCGCCTTGCAGACGTTTACTATCCCGAGGAGACGCTCATCGTTGGGCGTGAAGATGTCCCTCTGGAGAGCGTGCTTGATGGCTGTCATGGTGGAAGCTGTCATACCGGAAAGAAAAAAAAAGATTACTAGGAACCACTGTGTCCATCAATACAAGCCCTCGAGTTTTATACATAACACATGCAACTGATTGGCCCAGAGGAGTAAAACAGCAATAAGCCACGACTGCGAGAACATTTTGACCACGTCAGAACAACACCAATGACACACAGCGAAGGAGAAACCAAAGAACAGAGTAGGAACACACACACACACATCAAAACTTTAATGCTGCCACATGTTTAATTTGTAATTCAAATCCCCCTCTACAATGCTTAGCATTATTAGAAATAATCGACAAATCAATCGGCTTGATATCAGATTTGAACCGTCTGTCGGCAAGTCAAATGCTAATGAAATTGAAGTTCTCTCTTCCTAAACGTTAATGCATGAATGAGGATGATTTTGCAATGGCTTTATTTTCTAATTGATTGCAAGTATTACTCCATAACTTCACGTCTCTTTAGAAGTGACATTTAAATTGGTCAAAACCAGAAAGAAACCTCTCGAATCAGTCTTTAAAGATTATGTTTTGCATCATAATAAAAGGACTTTGAATGTCCATTAGAACATAATTACCAAAAACGAATTGTATTCAATTCAATAAGACCTTTTTAAAAGGAAAACCGATGTTGTAGTTATTCTCCTCCTTGTGTTGCATTGGATCTGAACATGCTATCTTGTTGAATAACTCCGCTCTATTTTGCACGCATTCTTCTTTGCACAGTGAGCCACGAATGCAGTCCCCAGAAAAGAGTCAACCTTCTTTATTAGTTTGTCCAGCTTTTTTAAGTCACTGGCCCTGATGTTGCTTCCCCACTCATTTCAATGTATTTGATCTCTTCTTGAATACAGGAAATTCTCAGCTATAAATACTAGTTAGTTAGGGATTAATTGGATGTATCTTGCTTTATGAATTTGGTACTTTTCCGCTCAGACTATTGGTACAACAAAGTACTCAGGAAGAAATAAAAAACCTAAAAAAATGTTGATAATTCAACACCTGCTTAGATTCGCTTTTAGCACAAGAGCTCAACTAATAACAACAACACAGCTTCTGTCTTCTCTGCTAATGTCTCGGGTTAGCTAACAGCGGGTAGCATCAGCTGCGCAGCTTACAGATACCGAGGAAAAAGCACGTCAGCCTAAACGACAGAGTAACTAGAGTCCCTTCAAGTTTGTCGAGCAAAATACCACCTTTCACACCTTTTAAAGAATAAAAACCAAACGCAATGGTTACCTTATTTTTTATCAACCCACCAGCCCTTCAAAGCACCGCCCTCTCACTTCCTGGTTGTCGAGCTGAGTCGTCACGTGACGCCCTTCAATCCAAAACCACTCCCACTGACGCCATCCTTCCTTATCTTTATTCAACTAATAAAAACTAAGGGGTAAAAAAACAAAAACGTATTAGTCTTTGTATTAACTAATGATTCTTAAGGATTATCCTAAGATTCTAACTTTAGAGGGCATCTTTTCTAATCTTGTCCAGCAAAACATAATATTAAACATTCTCTTCTATTATTGGCTCCTTAGTATTAGCAACAAAAACAGCTAAATATATAAAATCATTGCTCCTCCAGTTTCAGCACCCCCTATAATTACAGTAAAACAACTGTATCTAAACCATGTTGCTGTCAATTGATACTTACCACACCAGCTTCAATATAGAGCACTTTGAACACCCGCAAGACCAAAGTGCTGTACACAAAAGTCAGTGGCGCAAAAAGTGGGTATGCACTGTATGCAACGCATAGGGTCGCTGCACTAGAGGGGGCGCCAAAACGATGTGGGGAAATTTTTTCTAGTCGGCATTTTCTGTATTTAACAGCTGTTATAGCTATCAAGCTATAAGAATGAAGGAAAACATGCTAACAAAATGCCTCAGAGCTCCAGTCCATAGGCGGTTCTAGAGGCTGGTGGAAGTGGCTCTTTGGCTCACTTATATATTAAATGACAAAATATTGGCCTATTTTTTGTTTCATTCTTTTTTAATTGCTAAATAGGCTGCGATTTATTCACACATCAGGAAGGAATAATAACATTAGGGATGCAACAAAAACCTAAATACCATGACTGTTTGAATTTAATTACTGTATTTTATAAGTGCATGAATAAGGGAGGGCTGTATGGACATATTAAACCTGGTGGGGACAAAAGATGGTGGGGGGGGGTGCCAATGACATGTTCGCATACACCTCAGAAAGTATGCAGTTGTGTCCCTGACAAAAGTAATGAAACATCAGTCCCATGCCCACTTGCCCAAATTTTGTCATTTCTACAGTGAGAGCAATAATGAAAAAAAGGCTAAATGAACAAGACTGGATCAGAAGATGTTCGTCTTGTTTTGATTGGTTATTAAAGCCTAATAAGTTAAGTGTGGATTCACATAGGCAGGATTTTAGTAAAGCATAATTTAATCCAATCAGCAAAGAAAACATACAGAGCAGACTAATGAAAATAAAGAATTGAACATGGTCACATTCAATCCTTCTTTCAGGATATCATTCATGTAACATCCTGCTTCTTTCTTCAGGTGAATGAAGTTTTACATTTCTGTGTCAAATCTGGGATCTCCTGATGTTACAAGTGATCATATGTCGTAAAGCCCACGCTACGTCAAACAAACATGATCTTTTCACAACACCAGGTGGCATTGTTAATCCACAAAATTGTTAGTATTTCCAGAAATAATTTGGTTTATTCCCTGCTACGTCTGTGTATGTGTGCTGTTGATGTACAACCTATGCATCACGTTTTTTAGACATGATGCATGTCTAAAATGCTGAAGTTGTTTCAAGTTTGTTTCAAAGTCCACAGGACAGGAAGAGTCAACCAAGTGTCAACACACTGAGTCATACGTGAGACGTAGATGGAAATAAGGGATTAACCAGTGATCTGCACACAATGCCTTGCGGTGCAACTTTTGTGTTTGAAGTTATTGTGCAGAGACATTGTTGGATTTCCCAGCTGCTCAATGTGTCATGCTCTGTCACGCATAGTTAAAGTCACGGCCTTGTCCTGGGTGTGATGCTGGCTTACGAGGTACCACGGTGGAGATATTTCAAAATAGGGGAAGTTTTTATTCCATTTTCTTTACTTGCCATGTGGAGTGATCTTAGATGTCCACGCTGCAGCTACAAAGTAACAGCGTAGTTGCTATTGTGCTTGGACTTCAAAGTCCAAGCACAATAGCTTCACTGAAGTGTCAAAAGGTCTCTTTGGCGTCGTTTAGCTTTAATGCGCTCCATTTATTTCCCCCCACTCCTCTGGGATGTTGAACCATAATGCAATTCATATAAGTTGTAAGTTTCACCAACCTCACATGCCACCTGGTAACTGATTTATGGTGTTAATATAGAGGTAATAGGATAGGATTTCAAATCCACAGACTGTAGCTCAACACTTACATAAACAGACATATATATTTACTTGAACAAAAAGAAAGTAAGTTGTTCTCTGTAAAGCTAATAATAAAAAGAAATCAAAAAGGGTGACAGCTGCATCCGTTTTGGACTTCATGTCCAAATTATGTCCATTTGTTTATCTTATTAAAAGATGATCTTATCATTTAATATCTTATTAAATGATCATTTGCAGCCTGGAGAAATACAGAACATTTTGAATTTCTATTTAGAAGTTCCAAGAAGCCTAAAACATTTCTGAACTTATTTTATTGGTAACAATTTATGGAAATATTTTAACTTTTAGTTTATTTAAAAGAAAACTCATGCTTGAAATATTTGTTTTTGATAAAATCACCGGTGGCACAATTGTTGTGATTATTGCTAACACTTTTGTTGGAGCACAGAGAGAGGATTGTTTCAAAAGTCCTCTTCTTTTCAGCTCCCCTCAGGGGATTTAGGGACAGTTATGGAAGAAGGTTGATTTTGGTGAAACCCTTCTGTGCTTGTTTAGCCATATTTTTGGAGGGAAATAGTGCATTTAAGAGTGCTAACAATGACCCAATGTCCTGATTTGTCAAAGAGTTCTCTTCCACCCACAGCATCACAGTTCCTCCACCAAACCTACCAATGGGGATGTGATGCTTTTCCACAGATTCATACCAAATCCACCATTAGCGTCTGTTGCTGAAAAGTTCAATCTTAGACTCATCCAAACAAACTGTTCTGACACACTGTTCCATTTAAAAATGCACCAGAATTTAAAACTCCACAATTTGTGAAGTTTACTAAATATTGCTCCAAAATATTTTGTTGACATGTAGATAGTGTCTAATTATTGCCAAGGAGAGATTTCCTCCTTGGCAATAAGGAGTTTTTGGGATTCTTTGTTTTTATTTTTCACCCATCTTCTCACATCTTCTTATGGTAAGATGAACAAATGTTAATTTCCTAGAGAAATATAGAACACCACAAATTTCTATTTGGAAGTTCCCAGAAAATCTGATTGCCTTGGGAAAGTTAAGTTTAACTATTTCAAAATCTACCTCACTTCAATTCAATTTATAGGAATTTTGCAAAAATTCTTCCCTAATGTGGAATTTTTTTTAGTTTTTGTTCCAAACAACTAATAAATTTTCAAAAAGTGTCCGATTAGGTTGCTACAATAAATTTAACTTACCCTTACAGCAAACTTTTCCACCTCTGTCTGAGAAATAAACAGCTAAACAAGCACACATTTCTTCGCAGTTTCCAAGAGCGATTAAGTGTCGACAGTGACATTCTGACACGCAAGAAAATGACAACGCAAAAATAAAAAAACCCTTCAGACAAACTGTTTGTTGACTGGTGGAGCGAGGCAAACAGAGCAGCTCTAGCAGGTGAGAGGTTTCCTCTCTAAATAAACCTGTCGTATCACTGGGCCAGTAGACCAACGAGAGAGTCCCAGTAACATGCATGCCAGGTGACATGCAGATTTGACACATGAACAAAAGAGTGTTTCACTGATGTGCTGCAGCGTCAGGGGAAGGCGATTAAATCTGTATAATCTACATTTGACATTCATCCCGGTGATTAAAGGCAGATAGCATTTTCTAATTTTGCTTGGAATCAGAAACATTGGAGTTGCTATCTGGGTGGCATTTTCCTCAGCCTTTAATATGCTGGAATAAGAGATCATCGGTGCTTCTTTAGACTTGATTTGTTGGATTTTCTGCACCTGTGTGGATATAAAAGCTTCCGCATGGAGGTTGCGACAAAATATACAGTGAGGTAAAGATGTATTTGCAACATAAATGTTTCAGATCAAACAAATTTCAATGAGAAAAATGAAAACAGCAAGTTCAAATCGATGATTTCAATCAATAAAGTGGAAAAGTATAACCCAAAGCAGCCCTGTGTGCTAATATACTTATAAAAATTGTATATAATGAATTTAACAGTAATTAACTGTATTTTGGGGTGAATTTTATCCACCACACCCAGGCCTAATTACTGCTAGACCGGTAAAATCAAGAAATCACTTAAACAGAACCTGGAAGACCTGAATGATGAATTCTGCTTTCTACCAGAAAATCCTAGAGGACAATGTCAGACAAACACTTAAACAGATAACTTATGCCCAACCACTGCAATACTTGTGTAAATACAACTTCGGAGTCTCATGACAGCCAGTTCCGCCTTGGTAATCACTCCAAATTACACCAAAAAAAACAACAAAAAAACAACACATGAGTTATATAAAATGAAATAAGTTTAAATAGCCTGCAAGACAGAGCCAAAAGGGTAAATAAAACAATTATAACATTTTTGAAAAGCTATCTGAGAGAGAAAGAGAGAGCATTAGAGGAAGAAAAATCACAGAATTAGATCACAAATATTGTTTTTCATGAAACAAATTTGTTGATACCCTTTAACAGCACATTCAAACAATGCTTAATTTCTCCTCAAAAGTGATTTGTCTAAAGGCAATTTGTGTAAACACGCATGCCTTTACAATGTGATGGAGTAAAAGAATAG
The DNA here is from genome assembly GCA_903067095.1 of Girardinus metallicus. Lineage (NCBI taxonomy): Eukaryota > Metazoa > Chordata > Actinopteri > Cyprinodontiformes > Poeciliidae > Girardinus > Girardinus metallicus. The sequence goes on along the minus strand of CAEGAE010018237.1, from coordinate 61,390 downwards.
AACTGGTGTAAGACATGATTTGTTGTTGATTCTACAAAGACAGATAACACTGGTCGTGGCAGATGGAAAAACTCTCCAGTACGCCAGGCTGTGATGGAGAGTTTTTCCTCTCCACTGTCACTACATGCATGCTCAGTATGAGGGATTGCAGTAAAGTCCAGGAGGAGTAAATGCTGCCTCTTGGATTTCTTTAGATAGAAATCTGATCTGAATAATAACCTGAACTTAATGGACTGTGTGATAAGTAGAATCAACTGGAATGTATGATTGACATGCTGTGAATTAGAATTTTTTACTGGTTATCACAAGTGCCTCTAATGGCTTGTTTATTTAATTTCGCTCTGGGATCGTATTTTTGAATTTGAATCAAACTGAAATGAATTAAAGGGAACAGACATATTAATAAGTTTGACTGAACATCAGACATGAAAGGTAAATAACTTTGTTGTTGGTGGGCTGGTTTGAATACTTAAGAAAGAGATGATTTCCTGTTATACAGGCCGCTACAGAAGATTTTTTCGGTCCCCACTATCTATAAGTTTCAGGTGTAATAGCTTGAGTTGCAACTATTATTAACATTTCTGTACTAATAAGGTATGTTTGAATTAAATTCAGTTTACTAGCGAGAAAGATTCCACCACGGCTCCGTCCAGTAACACAAACAATATCATCTTTGTGGCAGAAGACAATAGTCTGTGTTTCATCCAAGGTGTACCATGTTGGTAGCAATATGATGAGATGATGGTGATGATGTCACCATCATCTCTAAAAGCTAGGTCATACTGGCCCTACATCCTTTGATTCAGCACTAGAGATAGCTTCTTTCGACATCTTTTGAGAAAAACAGATTTCTCTCGTTCTACAATATGTTTCAACAGATGAAATTCTATTTCAAGGAGGTATAAAAGTGGACTTGGCACTAAACTGCACATGACATTTAGAAGAAGACATAGATTTGCTCGAAGAGTCCATAATATGTATATCTTTGGGAGTGTTGTTACTATTTGTGCTACAAATCCCATGACTTAAAAAAATTAATTTAAATGCAAATTTTTGTCAATGGACCCATCAGTCTTTGCAAAAAGTTGCTGGGGCCAAAAGATAATCATTTGCTCAAGGCAGAAATGCATGTATTAGAGAGGGGGTTATTTGTTATGCTGATGATTTTCATTTCCTCTTCCGTCAGCAGGACCATGTGGAGTGTCTGTGCATTGCTCGTTTGGTGTTGCCACTCATTAACAGAGCTGTTCAGTGTGTTTTAGCACCATCATCAGCTATAACAGTTCTGCCATGATCTATAGTCACTCATTTCATAATGACTTGTTTATATCATAATGGATTTTTTAGTGATGGAGGGGAATCTTACTTATTTTTACAATTGCATGAACTTCTTCAGTTTTTCTATTGTTCTATGAGATTTATATATCTAACAAAATCTTTATTGCATTATTGACTGTATATACCTGGCAATTTTTGCAGTGCCTTTCATTTATTGGTATTTCTTGTTCTAATGTTTTGGTCCTAAAACCCCCACACGTGACTTAATAACAAACGTTTTGAATCTAAAATATCAAGTGTATTCACAAAGAGTACACTATAAGAAAGGTATTGAAAATAAGTGACAGTACAACGTAATAATGATTTTATTGTACTTTACAGGTAAAGCTTCTGATTGTTGGTGATCTGGCTGAATGCCAGCCTCACTTCTGTCGGTCTGCCGTAGCTTCACCACCATCATTGTGTGAATGTGTGTCTGAATGGGAAAATGACTGATTGCAGAGTAAACTGCTTTGGAGTCCTCAGACTTGCTAAAGATGTCCTGCACTATAAAAGTGCAGGACATTTACCATTTGGCATCGAGGTGACTTTCCACCTGAATGCCTCGCTCGTTTCTCTCTTGGCATCCAACTGAACACATAAAGCATTTTCCATCGCTCCAACATCATCAGGTAATGGTTTGCTACCCACAAAAAGATGTTGATTAAGTTTTTCTCACCCTACTTTTCAAACTTTAACACCAGTGAGTATTTTTTCTCACCATGGAGATGGAAAGCAATTGAAATTGCTATTCCTACAAAACTGCATGTACTATTTTTACTGTTAAGGAGTGTTCCCATTTCTTCTTTTGTTTTTTTTTCTCCCTTTGTGCTCTGCAGTGCTGTATTTTTATTTCTGTATCATAATGACACGGTCTGTCAACAAATTACAGTAAAAGCATAAATGTGACTCTTGTCCAAACTCCTATCATTGATCTCTCAAAATTACAATTCACAGTACTTGTCATCAAAACCATAGCCTTAGTTTACGACAGAATATCCCTCCAGAGTGCTCTGCCATATTGACATGACTAATCAATCTGACTGTCATATCCTTACACAATGAAACAAGGGCATGTCATTCTGAGGCACTGACATGTTTCATGACACAGATATTTAGATGTTGAGAAATGAATTTACCATTTTGCAAATGTTGAGTATGAACCAAAAAATGCGACTGAGAAGCAACTGAAAGAAACTGTAATTAACCACCAAGAACTCAATAACGCTCTACAACAATGAGCTTATTATTCCTGAATTACTTCTACATGTTACTGTAGAAGTCTTCTAAATGTTACTGTAGTAACCACTATTTATGAAAATAAATTTGTACCAGATTAAAACAGAAGAAATGCAGCCCTTCAGTTAATTGTCTTTAATGCAACATGTGTTGCACACGACAGTAATACTGCAAAAAATTTTATAATATTCAGCAAATCTGGTGCCACATAAATCACAGCATGAAATCACTCTGTGTTAATGTCCATTAACTCATGATGCACAAAGAGATAGCAAATCACATAAACAGGAAATCATAGCACACTGCAGTATTCAGAGCCTCCAGACTCTAAATGCAGGTCCGTATTCTTTATACAGGCAGTATGTTATTAAAATATTCTTTTGATGGCCATAAATCACCAAATTTGGATAAGCTTGTCCTAGATCTCGATGAAAGCCGAATTTGATTGTAGAGGGAAAGAATCAGGAAGAAAAAATTGCTGTCAAATTTGCTGGATTGTGCAGATAATATTTACTAGTGTGTGAGGACGCTGGTAGTGCACTGCTGTCATCCATTTAGGAAACGAAACAAACTTGCAAACATGAGAAAAAAGGGAGTAATACAAACAGCAAGGGTTTGTATTAGAGGTGCCAACTTCCATGCTACACAATGATAGACCAAATAATATTTTACTTTTTAGTGAACATGTTTCAAAGGAAGCAAACTATACATAAACTGTATATAACGGAATCTTTCTTTTTTTTAGTAGAATAATTTGCAGCATGTTGGTGACATAATTCGGCTGCTGCTGGGCAAAGTGGTTTCCTTGATTTGGAAAAACAACAAAGAAGGAGGCATGGGAAATTTCACAAAGTTAACAAATGGTGTTGGGAGGAGGATGTGGCTTGTTAATGAGTTACTCATCCTGCTCATTTTCCAATCATGAACATCATGGATGTGTTTTGGTAGATTTGACTCTGGACCGGAACTGATGACATTATGTCAATCAATTGATTGAAGCCTGAAGCCATTTTCTGCTGAACACTTTGTGATATATTACAGAAAACAGTCTACCGTCTATGTGCTTGCACCACATTTGAGCAAACTACCATGAATGGATTATTATTGTTTCAACAAAATATGGCTAACCTTTTAACTTGTAATTTGAATATAATATCTGAAACAACATGCACCTGTTGGGAAAAGATTAGGAGTCCTCTGACTTGCATTCAATACAAAGCACAAAGTGACCGAATGCTACAGATTTGGACTGCAGCCGATTTTTCTCCAGTATCTGTGATGTTGCCATGCGTCTTGAAGTCTTTCCAGGCGAGTAATGAGTAATTAAGTTAAGTGTACAGCAGCTACACTAATGGAAATAGTTACAGCTTCATTTCTAAACTTGTGAATGTTCATAATGAGGGATGTTGAGCCCATAATCCGGAAGTCAAAAGAAGATAATTTCACCATAAACCGGCTGTGGCTAGCTTACCCTCATACCACTTCTGACTAAGGAGTTTAAAAAACGATAATCAAAAGAGTTGTTGATGAACGAAGCAGCACACAAAACTCCACTCCTGAAGGAGCAAGACCCTTTTACACTTCACTGCACGTGTAGAAGTTGTCATTACCAAAAAAGGGCAATATCATTAAAATTTTAACTCATGTTATTGTTTATAAACTAATTTGTAGTGATCTCTTCTTATGTGTGGATTACTTAGAGTTTTGCAGCTGTCGTGTTTGTAAATTATTTCAACAGAAGTTGAAGACAGAGAAAAAGAAAAAGCCAAATAAACCAAATTTGGCATTCCATTGATAAGCCTTTCTTTCAATATCCAGGCTATGAAAATAATATTCAAATAATTTAGAAAAAAAATCATCCTCATTCAGTGATTAATTATAAGGCTAATAAGGGATATTTGGCTTTGATTGGGTTGCATAGGTTTATTACTGGTTTCCATCTTTGAAAGAGGATTAGAAACAGATCACAGTGAAGCCCATAATCTCTGTTGTGGTTTCAAGGTGTAATAGCGTCTCAATCTCACATAAATAACCCTCCCATTGGAAGCCACCTTCTTGGTTTTAATTATTCAATAAACTAATAACGATATGAATCTAATTACAGCAACGTATGTAAATGCCAAACAACTTTGCAACAACTTAACTCTCCAAAGGTCATGACATTTCAAGCATTATCCAGAATGATGGACCAAATGATTACCTTCTCCATGAGCTTTCAGGAGGCAGCAACCACGCTATGCGATGACGCCAACAAACATTTCCTTTACTTTATGATTTCATGTATCTGGCGACCAATCTGTGAAAAGCGAGTGTCTTGTTAAGCCGTTAACAGTGAGCAGGTTATGGCCTGCACACTGACCCACTGTTTGATATTAATTTATGACAGAGAGATTAGTGTAGGAGGATGTCAAGGGTGGAGATGAACGTGATGTTTGATTGAGATGCTCAGCTCTAACTAAAGCTAATATGGGAGGAGGACTTGTGACAGTTTTCCTCCATCAACTGTATCCTGTTTTTATGTTTAAAACTTTTATGCTTGCTTTAGCCAAAACAGATTTCTCTTTCCGTGGAGGCAATGAAATCAGTTGGTCAAAATGGTATATTAGCTTCATAAGTGAAACTGACATCAAACCTTATTACAATGAATCCAAAATCCTCCTGGAACATACACATTTTATCCAGTAAATCTTGGAGTATTTACGTTTCCTTCTCACATATCTCCCACACCTCCTCTTCATGGGACTTTAATAAAATCCTAAATCCCTTGTATTCGTCAAGCAGTAAACTTAATCCACCTTACTTTGTATTCATCTATCAATTCAGCCTATTTCCATTATCCTTTTTTGCACGGGGTACGCCTACACCCATGGTGTATTTTTTTTTCTAAATATATATAATTATGTTTCCCGATTTATCGTAAAAGATCCTGAACCACTTTGGAGTGTCTCTGCTTTCACGCATGGCTTCACAAAGGCCAACAAATTACCTGAGTGCTGAGACAAGGTAATTCCGTAATGACTGATAATGAGTCTCCATACAATGAAGTAATTTAAATATATTACAAGTTTAACAAAAGTATAACGCGATTAGATTTTTTTTATAGTTGTTTGGTGGTCTGACCTAAAAACGGGAGGGCCATTACTTTCCTGAAACAGCACTGCTATACACCAAGTTCTGAGCTTCACTAATGTAATTGTTATCTCACAACTTTGGCATAGTACATGTTTAGTTGAGTATGAGTTTGGGTTGAGTGGTTTAGCTGAATGAGTCTCACTTTTTGGCTACAGAGCAATGTTTTTTTTTTTGCTTTCTTCTTCTCTCTAATTTTGACTGGAATGGTGGTGATGGTATAGCGGGTTATCCAGCCGTCCTGCAGCAAAACACAGAGCTTGAACATCCTCTGAAAGAAGCAAATATATACACCTGAATGTCAAAAAACTACCACGTAACCTACATTTATAGTATAAGAAGCAGTAAAGTCACACAAAAATAAGAATTAAACGCACAATTTACAACCCCGTATGCCATTTATCCGAGTTTAGAGACAAGTAGCACACAGTAGGAAAATATATCTTAAGTACTTATTTTAAAATAATACCATTGGTAGCTACTACCAAGCTCCCGACGTCAAGACTTTTAACAGTGGCAACGTGACACCAAAAACAATTTTGTAGGTATATATTAACTTTTCTGACCGCTTACAGCTTTCTATTTACTCACTATTTTGTCCTAATTTACCTCCTTGTTCGGAGAAGCATTTCACCGCCAACTTGTTGATTCAGCCTCATAACTTAACACGCGCGAGGGGCTCCCTTCCCAGTGACGCAGCCACGTTCCCCTGTGGAGGGTGCGGAGCGCTTCATATTTCTCTGACGCCAGACAAAAAGTGTCAGAAGAGCTTGAAGTGGGAGGAAAAAAAAAACACAACAGCGAAGAAAGGCCACTCAGAGAAGGGAGATGAAGACCTTCAGTAGCCAAAGCCAGCCTGAGCAGCGCGGAGCCCTCTGCACCCTGCACAGCCTCAGCAGCGGCGCCATGAGTCCCCTCAGCACGGCCAGCATCACCCTGGCAGTCCTGTTCATCCTCACCATACCAGCCTCTACAAGTAGGTTGACAAATATTTTTATTTTTGACATGCAACAGTTATGGTTGTTTTTTGTTGTTGTTGGTTTTTTTTTTCATGATTTTTGTTGTTGGAGAAATCAAATTAACACCTCCAAACTTTTCAATAAATCTGATAATGATTGTTTTTAGTTTGCCTTTACAGTGTCTGTCTGTCTGTCTATCTATCTAAACAAGACAAGACAGTATCTCTGTTTGTGTTTACTCACTGACAGGAAGTCAAAAATGACTGAAGGGAATACAGATGTGGACCGACACTTTCTCGTGTCTTATCAAACTGACCTTTGAGTGTGTTTGTATCATTTAAGGTCATTGTCATCACTGGGCATTTTTTTTTGTCTATAGATACACAAAACATAGTAGTTATTGCTATTTTTTTTAACATAAAAATCTTTTTTTTTTTTTTTTGTCAAAGCAGATATAATTTTGCGTCGTGTTGATACAATCTCCCTCTATGTTTGACTGTGCAGCTCTTAACCTGCTAATGGACCTTCACTGCAATCATGTCTAAACATACAGGAACAAAATGTTGATTATTCCTACTCTAACCGCGTCCACAAAGCTCTAATGCAGTTGTTTAGCTTGCTCAATAAGACCCATACTGTCATGTTTTGGATCAAAACACTGTAATGATGCAGACTCTTTGGCATAAGTGTGAACTGGGTGTTTTTATGTTGTTCTGTGAAATTAAAGGTGCCCCAGTCAGTCTTCAGCAGGCCACAACAGACCAGAGGCAGCTACTTCATCAGGTAGACTTTACTTTATTGTATTCTAAATCGGTTTTCTCTGTGCAGTCCCCCGTCATCCTTTGTGCTTCTCCACAGATAGATGCTGTTTGCTCATCGTACCTTTCCGCAGACCTGAAGTACTGGGTGAGTGAGCAATGAAACAGCTTGCTCAGTTTAGAGGAAAATATCACATTAAGATAATTTCTGACCGCCGCCATATTTACTTTCCAGACATCAGATGTCATAGGAGAACTCTGTATCTTGATGTTGGTTCAGAAGTCAAAGGTATCTTACATCATATGCTGGCTTTGCGTCGTCTCAAAATGCTTGGTTGTGCTGTTACATATATTCGCCAGTAATCTCATTTATGCATTTTTAGGAGCTGAGAGTTCAAGAAAACAGTAAAAGGGTGAGTTAATTTGTTTTTCTTCCTTAATGGAATTTATTTTATTTATAAATATGTTGGCTGTTGGTTTGCATGTGAGATTTGTTTTTTCTCCTGATGTTTGACGTCCTGTGCTGTATGTGCAGTTTTTATATCACTATTCCAGACCACAGAATGCTAATTAAATCCTCTCACAAAGCTTTCCTCCCTTTATGAGTATGTTGCATGTTAGACACCATTTTGTTCAGGAAGGCAGCACCACAGCTTCAAAAATGTCAAGTTCCTTGAATAGCTGCCTACATCTTCAGGACAGGAACGAACCTTGCAGCCAATCTGGGTTTGAATCCTGACCTGGGTTCTTCTTGCATGGACTTTGTATGTTCTCCATTGGTTCTCACAGGGTAACCCTTCACATCCCCCCCACACCCCCATCATCCCGCAGGCATAGACGATGAATGTATGAAAGCTTTGAGGCCCTTTATATAATTTATTTTACATTTATTTAGCTACAGGTATAATTTCTAACATCACAGCAATGAACAGTTGCATGCTTAACTTGAGCTTGCTAACAGCTGCCTATGTTTAAATGAAGTGGTGTTTTTACACACACACATACACATTCAAAAATGGAATTCAGCAGATTGAAATAGAACAAAAAAATAAAAGAAAGAACATTTTTGAAAAAGAAAAAACACAAAAAATAAATATGAGGTACATTATTTAAATAGCTGTATAAAGTCATATGCATCGATTTCAGATTTTATTCATGTTATTGTTTCTGTTTTCCAGGAAGTAGTTGGCAAAACACTGATTGGTTAACCTGCACTACAAGTCAGCTTTAGCTCAATCATATTTTATTAAATCAGTTTTAGCCAATCCCCTGATTTTGATAGCTAATGCTGACAGAAGTTACTACATTTCAATAGTTTGATCAATTTTAATAAAAAAAACAACAACATAATACTGTTAGGCTGTTTTAACCACAGAGTGAATTTAAATGTTTAATTATTTCCACAATTCTTGTTTTTTGACACAGCTATGTGTTTCTTTTCATAAACATCCACTTAGTTAATTGCAGCACTTATGGCCTCCCATAGTTCAGTTGCTTTAGCTACACATATTTATTACCATTGAGAGAGATTTGAGAGAAAAAAAAATAAGTCAGATCAGAGATTAATTTGATTCTCAAAAAGAAAAAAAAAAATATATATAGTTTTAGGTTTTGGGCTGCTTAATTTCACAAAGACATAAGAGGCATTCCACTTTGTTTAGCTATGGCCATCCCATGAACATTTACACATTCACTTACCTCCTTCTAATAAATATAAGTATAAAGGTAAAAAACCACAAATAGAGCATGAGGTCTTCCCTGCAGACTTGACTGCAGACCTGAAGCATCTGTATTTATGTGTTGCACACTCTTCTGTATAGACTAAAAGAAAATTGTGTACATTCCATGGTGTCTTTTCTTTTTCACTGTTGTTGATGTTTGCGTGTCTGCCTCTCTACGCGTGTGTGTGTGTGTGTGTGTTTTTGTCAGCACTCTCAGTTGCACCCTCTTCTGCATCTCGTTTCTCAGCTCCATCCCAGAAGAGAGAGAGGACTCGTAATGAGCGTATGTACCACTCACATCACTTCATTTTTATTGTTTTTATTTATTTGATTGCAAAAAAAAAAAATCTAATCTGATATCCACTTCTTTAGATGAAGTTGAGAAATACTTTGTGTTCTGCATGCAGAAATCAAATGCAACCACAGATGCAAACTGCTGTATTTGCTCGACCTCTCAACACATGTTGTCCTGAATTTTTTATAATTCAAATTGTTATTGATTTCTTGCATATTGTCAAATAAAATACAAACATAAACAGAAAAAGGCTGGTGCTGTCCTGAATTTTTTAAAAAATGTAAAAATTTTCTTTAAAAGTAGCCGTGTTATGTTTTAGATGATAACTTAGAGCTGCAGCACGCACAGCCAGCAGATGCTGATACCGAAGCACACGTGCTTCATTCTGCTGTGGACTTAAATGCCTTTTCCCAGGCCTTAGCTCACATCATGTCATGTCATGTCATGTCATGTCATGTAATGTCAGTAATGTTCAGTCTGCATTAGTCGTGTTTTCCAAGCTGAGAGTAATTATGGTCTAAAAACAAGTGCTGCTGGAAAGGGGAACACATCCCTATTTGCTTTCAAACAAAGCAGATAGAGAGCAAATGTGGATGAGGAACATGGACACTGTTGGCTTTGGAGTGACTGTTTAAGTGGGTGTATACGCCATTTCCTCTGCTGGTGGAGAAACTGTGTTTTCTACGTCAACAAAATCCATCATCATTTTGTGCAGAAGGTTAAATCCTGATGCTTTGTGTGCGTGTGTGTGTGTTTCTATCCAGGCTGAACTCCAGGGACCTGGCGGAATAGAAAGCAGAGGCTACTTCCTCTATCGGGTATGTTTGTGTCTGGTACTGACAGGAAGTAAAAGATGCACATTAAATAACAGAAATTATAAGGTTCTCTTTGCTCTTATAGCCACGAAATGGAAAACGGTCTTTGGAATATGAATAAAAAGAGGTAACATCTCAAATAATGTATGTCAGACGTTTTACCTATGGTGATTTCTTTTTTAAATTATGACTTGATTCTGTGCGTGCATATGCTACAGAAACTCCACCTGCGAGTGTACAGAGACACTGACCTGCGCTGCACGATGACTGAGTGATCCGGACGCCTACCACTGCCCTTTGACTCTGCTGTCCATTGATGTTTGAAACTATACAATGAATACCAATTAAACTACCATTCACTTGTCCAGATTTTATTTCGTGTGATTCATTTAGGTTGTTCAAGTTTGAGTCGTGACATATTATTCCAGCATCAGGATTTGTATTTTCCTTCAAGCTGGAGGAAAATACACAAAACTATACTCTTCAGCATAAAAGTATCTTGCTAGTGAATTGTTTGGAGTCTCTTCTCCTTTACCTAAACAGTTCGTTTGTGTGGTTTAACATTATTTGCAGAATTTATAAGTTAAATACGCAGTTATTATTACCAGCAGTAGATGCCCCCATCGTTCCACTATCAAGGTGTGTTATATTTACAGTATAAGATTGCCAACAGAATTGTGCCTAAAATCATTCAACACCCTCTGCAAACTAAGTTTACTGACAATTTTCAAAAGTGTTGAGTTGTTTACTATTATCAGTATGAGTAATATTACAAAGATTTTATCCAAATTCAACTCTAAATGAGTACTGCAGTGGATAAAATTATTCAACCCCTTTGAATACAATTCTTCATAAATGCTCAGATGTATGAATCAGGGTTGTTTTCAGACAATCAATGACTTTATTAGTTGCATCTGACGTGCTTTAGATAGTACATCTCATATACCTGCCTTGTTAACATTTCACTAGATATTAGAAATGCAGTTGGAAGCATAAAGTTAGACGTTTAAGGAACAGTGACTACCGGTGTGGCTGTTTCTCAAATTTAATCATAGCACTTTTACTTTTTGGGGAATGTCTTTATGAAAAACCCAACAATTTGAATGTAAAGAAGGTTTGCCAGAAAATAATATCTTTAATGTTAAACAATTATGATTTCATTTTCTAAAAGACCTATAAGGAAACAATAATTCTATGGTTTTCTTCTTTTGAAGTGAATGTTTTGTCGTTATTCTTTTGTTTGTTTGCTTTGGGGACCGGGAGGTGATGGCGCCAATTGCCGGTTCGTATGTATGAACTAAATAGACTAATTCCACTGTGATGTGGTTCACATAATTATTGTTTTTTTAGCCACAAAAATAGCACTGATTTAGTCATTTCCTCTTGGCGGATTATACTGGTTTGCCTTGAAGGAAACAAACCAGGATGTTAACGAAAGTTTAATAATTTATATTAAAAATTACAGAGCTGTGGTCATTGGACAATGCGAAAAAAAGTTTTCTTGGGTGTGTGGTGTCCTGAAGATATACGCCCTACGCTGCCATCTACTGGCCAACTACTGTACGTCCAGTTAGACAAAAAAAATTTTCAGTAAGTTTTGTTTTGAGACAATCACAATGAATCATCAGTTCATTAAAGTGGACGTCACGTGTCGTATTTTAACATTATTTCCAGTACTGTGACTATGCTGCAATTGAAAATACTTTTCTGCAGTGAAAATAAATACTTTCTGTTAGTTTTTCCAACTAAAGCAACATATTTGAAGTTCACTTAATACATTACATTTAGTTTGTCTTCATTTTGTAAGGCGGAAGTACAGCACATGACTAAAAGAGTATCATGCAGCATTGTGGAGCCAAAATCTAGAAAAAGTCATTAATATCTCCCTGAAAATGAAGGACTGGGAAATAAAGTGCCTTATAAAATCACCATTTGATCTTTAGGTTACATTATAACCATAAGCTTGTTTTGTATACATGTATGTACTGTATGTTTTTGAGGTTGTTATGTGAGAGACCATTACAAAGTAGTGCAAAATTATGCAGTAGAAGGGAAATAATAGTTGGGTTTAAAAATACTTTACAAAGAATCCGAAGTGTGGCGGGCATATTCCTAAATTTGCATGATAAGTAAATGTAATCCACCTCGATGTGATTTAATCCTAGTATGTAACTGTTCTATAAAGGCTTCAGAGGTATTGGACATTGGTGAAAACATGACCATAAACAAGAACCACCACATGTCAGATAAAGATTCAAGCAGAGTTGGGCTGTAAAACCATATTCCTACAATTGCACAATCCACCATTTGAAAGTAGGAAGAGCACAAGAAAAAAAAAACCCATCAAGACTTGGCGGTGCACTTAAACTGACAGCCTTGGCAAGAAAAGCGTTAATGACAGACGCAGGCAAGTCACTGCAAAGTTTCATCGCTCAGGTGAAAGGATTTGTTGACATGACTTTTATGGAAAAGCACCAAAATTCTTGACCTACTAAGAAACATAGCCAAAAGAATTTACCACCTCTGTGGTTTGCCACAAAAGTTATGCGAGGGACACAGAAACAAGTGGGAAACGGTGCTACGGTCGTGATACTGAAATAGACCTTTTTAACTATGAAATACTGTTTTGCAGACATCTGTCTGAACACACCATACCCACTGAGTCATGGTTGTGGCAGCATAGTTAAACAGTTAGTCGTTTTTTCTCTCCTAGATTCTTGCTATAAGTGCAAGTGTTATTAAAAATACATCTTTACATACATATAAAACAATTCTAAGTAAGGAAAGAGTCACGTCGTCCCCAGCTCTTAATAAAAACATGAAGTGAAGGTTTTAAGATGGAATATTTCACAAGTTATAAAGAGGAAAAAATACATTATACTGGCTTATTTTTCCCCTTTGATTTCTAAAACCTTCTAAAAAAAAAAAAAAGTGTGTAGAAATAGCGCCATATTCCGTATCCACTTAAATATGTGGTCAAACAGAGTACTGCGACTCTTCTCGCTTTGTCTGTTGCCATGGTGATGGTAACACGCTGAAGATGGGGAAACACTAAAAATACAACAGTTTAATTGCCGAGACACCTACAGACGCTAACCTACTTTGTTAAAGTTAAATATATTGTTAGAAGCTTACATATATCCAGAATTAACAGAATCCATACGCAGTGTGATAAAATATCTACTTTGTGCATTTTGTCTGCTACAGAAATTTTTCACTGCGAATGGCGATGAGAAAGAAGGAGAGAGAAGGAATGAAAGAGAAAAATGTAATAAAGAAAAAGAAACAAGAAAGAGAAATTAGCGACATCATTTTTAATTGTCTACAAATTGTTTCATTCAAAATCTCTCTGAAATTACAATTGACGTTTAACAGTACTTTATGCTAAGTGGTGAAGGTGTGAGCAGTTTAATTAAAAGTGCATGTGCAGTGAACCGGTGTTCGCAGAGGCGTGTGTGTTTTCTGGAGAACAGCCGGCAGGCCGTTTTGGCTCCAGTTCCAACTCCAGTCAGTCTGCCTCCTCAGTCTGCGCAGTCAACCGCCAGCAGCGCCACTGGGTGCAGGAATATCCCGATGAAAGACCGGACTCCACGGAGGTAAGCGTCACCGTTTTATCGACGAAGCTGCTCTGGGACCGCCGCATCTATATCGACGGGCTCCACGTACACTTTTAGCAAGGTCGAGCGGACTAAAAAGAGAAAGTCCAGCTTGTTCCCGTTTAGAAGCGGAGACCGGCTGAAGGCCCGGTGACCCACATTCTTATCTAATGCTGCATGTTAGCCAGCTAGCTTCGGCTAAAACTGGGTTAACTGGCACACAGCACCTTTTGGCGTACGAGTTAAATGCAAGCAATACGTTTCATGTTAAAGTTACTCGCCGCTTGTAAAAATGTCTTTCTCACCATTTTACTTTAATATTATGTACTTGTGAGTGCCATTTATCGCAGTGTTATAAACTATGGAGCTATTGTTTTGTTGCTGTAAATGTCGTTAGCCGGTATGCTAGGTGGCGACAGCAGCCTTCCAGCAGTCTCTTTCCGGTTATGCCGGCCGGCTTCAGGGCATGGACGGATACATTTGGTGCTCCTTTAGCGGAAACTTTCTTGCAGACCGGGCTTCAGTTAGCTCTGCGACTACATAACCAGCGGTCCAGTTTCATATTAATATTTACATTTTACTCGGTTTTTAAAGGCATGTCCGTTTCCCTCCTCGTTAATTAATATACAGCTGCTTTGTTTTCTTTGCACCTAAAAGTCATAGGTTTTTCCAACAGATGGTAAATGATCACATTACTTCAGTCGCCAAGGCTATTTAACTTGTCAACGCAGCTGTTTTTTGTATTGTCCTTGATTTTAAAGATCCTAATGCTAATAAATGGGGGTATCCACGGCCGGTCCAAATTTATCTGGGGCCCCAAACAGGAGGGGACTTTCAACTACCAACAATTACCTCCACGTTACTAACATCCCCTTCATGTTACCCATATTAAAAGTTTATATGTCAAGCAAAATTATTTTCATTTACAACTGAAAACTAATTGCTTGAATCTATTGGAAAGTGCTCTACTTCAATTCTAAAAATCAGAATTGTATCTCCTTATTCAACAAATGAATCAAAACAAAAACGTCCACCAGTCTCTAAATGCATCAGTCGTGTTAATGTACTTTAATTAATTTTCTGAGAACAATTAAAAGGTTACCGACAGATACTTTAATGAAGAAGTTCCCCATGCAGGTCCTCAGGTCTCGTTGTCCTTCATGTTTTAGACACTTAATATACAACACACTTGATTCAAGTGACTTCATTAACACCTCCACATGTTATGAAGTGCTGCAGAAGCCTATTAACCCCCCATTTATTTAAATCAGGTGTGTGACAGCTTGGAAACACCTGAAACATACAGAACAGTGGCTCCTGAGGACCAAGATTGAGAACTACTGGTTAAGCCATAAATGTGGTTAATCTTGCAATTCCCTTCTTTTTTTTTCTGTTGGATTCAAAACTATTACCGCCATCAGAGAGCCTATAACATATTTACAAATATCTGTTATATCCCTTAAGAGAAAAAAAGAAGTCAGAGTAACTTAAAATCAAAATCTATAATGAAAAAAAAGAAGGCTATCAGCCTGGAGCAGACTAATCGGTGGACGTCTTAAACACTTATCCACTTAGAGAAATTGTTGTTAAAAAATGATCACATGACTTGTTTTAATTACCACTGATGTGTCACTGATATAAAAACATTTCAAACCTTAATGCAGCTGCTTAGTTTGCTTATATGTTGGTGCAGATTAAAAAAAAGAAAAGGGAGTAGAGAGAAATGACTATCTTTTAATATAGAGTACTTTCAAATAACGTACTAACCCTTAGAATATTGTTATAAGTTGAGTTTGCGAATAAGATATGCCAGCTAGACTTTAGTTTAACCATTCTAGTCATTCCTGTCTTGTATGCCCTGAAACTCTGAGAGGAATTTGTAGCGTGACAAGTACTTTAGCTGCAGAGAGATCCCTTTGCCACACAAAAGGGATTGTTTGTGTCAGGCTGACCTTTTTCTGAGAACTAAGGGAATCTTCTTGATCCCCAAGACATAACAAGTCTGGCTTAATAAGTTATTTCTTCTCTGTCAAAGAAAACAGGGGGGCTCTTTTGCTTCTATGTCACCAATCCAGTGGTGAAAGAAGCCGTTTAAATAAATTAATAAGATTTTATTTAAATCTGCCATGTTGTGTGTAGTGTCTTTTTAGCTTTCTAATTTTGACAGGATTTAAGCAGTGTAGACAATTTTTCAGTATCGCTCTTACAAAATGGCTTCAGGTTTTCTCTAAAATGTGGTATACTTTAATATAAAATCACAAATATGTTTGTATCATTACTTCCAACAATGGATATTAAGAAAAGCAAACTTTTACGTATCTTGATACTGAGGAGTTATTAATAGAAACAAGCTTACTGCAATGTTGGCAAAGGTCATTTTATTTTCTCTTTCTTTGTTAACTAAGCAGATTGCTGTATCTCGTCAAGTCAACACTTCACTTAATGAAACCATTTATGGATTGTTGTGTTTCAACATTACTTTTTCGCATTTTCAAGTAATACTTCTGTTTAAAAAAACCCACACAAGCTACAATAGTAAAAGTTTATTTCAAGTCTTAGGAGCCCCTTTGATTAAGCACCTAAAGGAATAATATAAATGTTCAGGGTTTCCCCCAGGTTTTATAAGCCTGGCGGGCTACCAGGCTGCACTTGTGACCCCACTAGACTAAGCATTGCCTATTTACTTAAGTTTTAAAATGTTTGCATTTTTTAAGATTTGATTATTGGTATTCAGGTATTAATCTTTCAATAGCACATAACTATTAGGTGAAATGTTCAAATGTCCTGTTAACTTTAAACATTTTTTAACTCAAAACACGACGGGCCGCTGGATGAATGACTGCCCTATCATCCAACCAACAGGCTTAGCAAGTTTTCTGGGGGAAACCTTGCAAAGTTTGGAAGCAGATTAGCTTTGAATGGAGCTCAGAGAGACGTGTGTGTGTGAATAACATCAGATGCTCCTGCATTTGCACTGCTGCAAAGGCCTCAAGATGACCCAGATGTTTTGGTTCTGATCCAGTAATTCTACAACCCCTGCTCTGGTGTATGTAGCCCTTGAATAAAACTGACTACAATACTCTGTCATGAGATGAAGGAGTTGGCAAATAAACAAAATCCCACTGAATTGTGCTGCTGTTTGCAGGATGTGCTGTTGTAAAAGGAGTTTATTTCCAGAGGCCCTCAGCCTGAGCTAATTAAGCTGTTTGAATTACAATCCGTCAGGCGCTTGTGACAGAGTTGCTCTTCATCCGTGTTTCATTGTGTTCTATTTTTGCTCCACAATCTGTCGTCGCAAAATTAACGAATGTGAATCTGAGCGGTGTTGACTGAGTCACCACAGCTCCAAATGTGAAATGAAGCAGGAAAATAGATCGGTATTCTGTGATCGCACATTTTGCTGAAATAATGCGGACGATCGTGTTTAACTAGTATCACCTCTCCGTTTCAACCGTTGACAAGTTTTGCTATCCTCTGGTAAAGTTCAGATGAAGACGGTTTCAAGACTTTAATGTAAGCCTGTCGCAATAAATTAAAATGAGCATAACCATTTACTTTCTGATGATTAACACATATTTTAAAGGGCAATTTTTATTCATAGTTTTGGTTGTGTGTGTCCTGTTTCATTGTTTATATATATATATATATATGTGTGTTTAAAATATCTTCCAGTTCCAGTATTAAGTGTTCAGTACAGAATTAAAGTTTATTTGTTTTTGAGATACATCATTATAATTATCCCATTATTATCAACAAATTACTTGAAAATAATTTCAAAACATACACTTTTCATTACAATAATAAATGTGTCATCCATCAAAATTTATTGTGACACGTCTGCCTTTAATGTCAGAGTTTATAATTTATGCCTCAGGGTCACATGACCTGCTTTAGAGCTGAATCATAAATCAATATCTTCCTGAAATAATGCAAAGTGCCTTTTAGAATAAAGTTTTAATGCCAGAAGCGAAACGGACTTAAAAAGCATTAGATCCACTTTACGACACAATGTTTTAGCAAAAGTCCATGCACTGTGCTTTCTTTGTGTTACCTCTGCATTCACTCTAGCCAACAAAGTGAACTTAACCTTGAACTTTGAGGCATGACCCTGATAACAGAGCTTTTACATTGAACTTTATTCAAAATATTAATAAAATGGCAGGAAAAAGTCAGCAGAATTTTTGATAGCAATGAATTTAAAAACAGACTTTTATTTTTTGGCCCTTTACTTAATAGAAATTATTCCTCATATGTTTATAGTGCATCCCATTAAAAGTCACCCTGACTGTGTCGAGGCCAGTCACACTTTTGCTTACTTTTGCTCATATGGTCAGACAGGTTTACGCAGCAGTGTTTATTTATTTGCATAAATTTCTTGTCAAACTGAGAAATATTAAACTCGAAGGGTGAAGGACGCAGCCTTTTTGTGTTTACAGTAAACAGCAATCACCTTTCGCCAGGCTGTGAGTCAATTAAAAGGTCTTTACATTTGAAGTTATTTTCATTCAGGCAAGAAGATTTTCTGATGAGAAATAAAATGTTGAAAAATATGATTTTAGGAAGAAAAAAAAAGGACGCCAAAAATCCTTTTCATTATCAGCGGGAAAGCCGCTGCTGACGTCAAGCGCTTTTTATAATCCTCGATGATCTTTCTGCACGCTTCCTCTGGTATTTATGACATTTCATCTTTTCCGACGAGCTCTTAAGTCTTTAAGGGTGGAATGCCTCTTTGCCATCACCCTAATCTTTAGCTTCCTTCATAAGGTTCTCCTTCAAATTCAAGGACTTTGGACAATGTGTTTCTTTTACAGTTAGATGAAGCGGTTCGACTACTTGAGCTCAACTGTCCCTGATCAGAAGAGATTTGACGAATTTATTTCAGTCTTCCTACATATCAGATTGCCTGCTTACCTTTTACAAAATGCTTGGTACGGGGAGGTTTTCTTCTTACTAGCTAAAACTTCAAGAAGGAGCTGCTTTCAACAGCAGTGATCTCTGTACTTATGAGTAAATGTTAGTCTTGTACTGAGAAATTAGTTTGTAATTGGAATTTAAAAAAAAAATTAAAAAAAACTTTCAGCTTGGCTTAGCCAATGACCAGCTGGCTGAAAACTCAAAAATCTTTTCTTAGTCATTTCTGCTATTATTAAGCCGCACATATAACAGCGTTTGGTGTTTGTGAAGAAGATTTAAAGTTGGCTGCTTTTAGTATAAGTGACAATGTCTCTAAAATAAAGTCGCAGGAAGTACAAAATATAAAAGAAGCTATTTAAAATAGACCCGTTTCAGTCAGGCTACTAAAACAAAGAGCTAGACTTCAGTTGGTTCTGGTCATTTCTGTCCTGCACATTTAATTGTTTTTTTTTTGCGGTTCTAGTTTGTGTGCGTCTCAGAGGTTCGTTGTATGGAAGTTTCCTCGAGTTGGTGAAGGAGCTAGCTGATTTCACCAGACAACAGCAAGTTGTTCTGTTGTTTTGAGATTTAGGACTCCATCTGTCATGGGACATGCTGATTTAGGTAATCTAATATCAGGCTACACGTTCTGAAGGAAATACAAATTCGACCAAAGTGGAAATTTGCCACAAAACTGCAAAGTATGCATATTACATGAGCAGGATAATGATGCACACAGTGGCAGTCTGGGTAGATGTAGCACAAGTAAGACCCAATCAGGCAGCGCATCATCACATTTCTAAAAATAATGGCTTAAGTCATTTTTTGCTCAAATTATTTAGGTAAAACAATAAATAAATAAAAATGAATTGGGCCATTATTTTAGGGAGGTAATGGCAAGCAAGTCTCTATTCATGGTTTTTAATGGGAAGAGATCCACTGAGTCAACATACTGCTAAATAATTGGGTTAAAGTGAAATGTATTTTGATTATTGTTGCAAAAATTAATTTGAACCGTTAAACATTCCAACTTTTTTTTTTTTTACTGGACTATATTGATTAAATTGGAGTACAATTTTTTTATTTTTTAAATTGACAGGAAATTAGAAAATATCACTTGATAATCATGTGTTATTGGAAGATTGACACCTGAACACCAACTATAGTGTCTTAAAAATGCAAAGATTTAACGAAAGACTTAAATAAATAAGCAACGTTTAGCCTGGTGGGGGCAAAAGTAAAGCCTGGTGGCCCGCCAGGCTTATAATGCACTGGGGGAAACCCTGTAACATTATAATAAATACAATACTAAGTTTAGAAAATATATGACTAGTTATATTAAAAGTTGTAATTTAAAAATCAAAATTTTGTTTTTCCTTATGTCTTTTAAAAATGTTTCCACAGCGACGGCAACAAATCATTTAAAGTATGAATGATGTTGACTTTAAGACGGAACACTGTGTAACACTACCTGCTCTCCTACTTTGAGCTGCAGTCAATAAATGGGTGAGTGTGAGCGTGACCTGGAACGCTAATACACTGAAACTCATAAAATGTTACGAGCTTTGTGGAAAACCACAGAGGAATATTTATTCACGTGGGAAAAAATTTGTTTAAAAAGCTCCTAGTGTTTACGCCGTACTGATTACTTCTTTGGTCGGGATCCTTCTGTGTTTGTCTGCTTTAGCTTGGTGGTTAAAAATGAGTTTTATTTTGATTATAGTCTCATGTGGTCCTCAACCCGCAGTCATTATTGCCTCCCCTTCTCTGGAGCCTGTCATCTTTCTGAACCCCACTGACCCACTTGGCATCAGGTTAAGGACCGTGGCGGAGGCCCCGCTCCTTGGAGACGGGCAGCCAGCAGCAGTCGAGGGGCGTTCGCCAGCCACCACTGCTGGCTCCTGAACCGCTCTCGTCTGTGTGTTGCTGAGTCAAATCGCAAAACAAAGCCTGCTCTTGTATTTTGCGGAGGTGTGTGCAGTGAGTGTTAACACATAGGCTAGTGTCACAATTCAGCAGGATATTGGGTAAAGTTGTGCATTTGTTTGCTCATAAAGTAAAAACAAACAACAAAACGAGCATTATCAAAGTATTGTCAGATCTATTCCCAAAGAGTGAGGGAATCACATCTTTGGTTATCTGGTTAAAATAGTGATATGTGGACTTCTTGTCACATAACCACATTAGTAAAGTACTGTATAAGTAAAGTGTTTTCGTAGATGTGATTTCTGATTGTAACAAGTACAATAAATTATCCATGATATCACCTAATACAACTGTTTGGAGGAAGATGTTTATCGAGTTTTTGTGTTTTAGATGCTGGACAGTTTTTAATTTTTTTTTTAAAATTATATCTGGGTTCACTGATAGTCCACAAACCCCCCGGGTCTCGGGTTTCGTCGTGGAGTGACATTGATCGTAGAAAGAACATATGAGTTCCTTCATGTGCTACTTTAAAAACAGGTCTTTCTGTAATGCAACTTTGAACTTAAAAACATTCTCTCTTTTTTTTTTTTTTTTTTTTGTCTAGGTTTAAATGTTCCACAATTGATTTAATTAAACATTTAAAGTAATACTTTAATACTGCATCAAAATGTTTCTTGACTATGAAACAATCAATCAATCAATCACTTTATTTTGGTAAATTGTCCACATTAAACACAGGAAACGACAACAAAAAAAAAAAAAACCCAACCAACAATAAACAAACTCACAATTTACTAAAAAAGGAATTGGCTGAAGCCAAGCTTATTCTTGCCTACCCTGTTTTTATACCTTACAACCTACCAAGATATCTTCACAATACATATATAAATCTAGATAACAGCTTAAGATTTTATCATTTTACATCTTAAAGCTCTCCAAGAAAGGACGTAACCTTTCTTGGAGAGCTTTAAAGTATGAAACAAATACATACTGTAAATAATTTACTAAATAAATTAGTTGGAAAGATGTGGCTACATGAAATGTCCTGAATATTTGTATGTTTGCTGTACAAAAAACAGATTTATTTCACTATTTAATTATTCATTGTAATGTGCTCAATATCCATCAGCCTGTCTGCAGAGTCAGTGACCAAAGCTAAAGCTGCTGTAGATTATTTGTCTGAAGTGTAGTTATTGTAAAGGTTTATCCAATCAGATGTTACCAATAAGGTCTAAATAGAATTCCTTTATGTCCTGTATAATTATTTAATGATTTCGAAGTTACCTTTTGGCATTACAGATTTTTTTTTCTTTTTCCTGAATATTGGAATCATATAAAAGACACATCTCAATAACACCCAAATACTGATTTGCAAACAAAGGTAATGTGGTGTTTTGGGAGAGAGCTGTTTTGAATTTTGAAAACATTTCTCATCTGTTAAAGTTATCGTGACTTCTTTATAATTTGCGCCATTAACATTGACTACATGCACGCTCCCTCTTGCAGAGAAAAGCACTTTGGAACAATATAGGTAAAAGTGATTTATTTCTTCTAAAAGATGCAAAATGATTTGCTCCGTGTCCGAACAGAAGCATGTGTTTGCTGGACGTGAGCCACTGCAGCGTCCCAGTGTTTTCACATCTCCTGCCTCAAGTCGATGACTGAGAGTGGCGATCCCTGCGTTCTGTTCGTGTTTTCATTGCATGACAGAGGGAGTATCAGCTGCGGAGGCATTCATCCAGGGTATTTTTACTCGGTTGCCGTGGTGTTGCCTGTTGGCACGGTTGCTGGCGCTGGCGTCCCAGCGCTGGGTGTGGCGCGGTGCGTGACGAGAGGCGCCATAGATCCACTTCAGTGACTCATATCCTCAGAGCTCTGCTGCCCTAAATCGGAGCAGGCTTGCACACACCCACATATGCGCAAACACATTTGAAGCATCCCACATCGCTCTACAAGCACAAAAAAAAAAAAAAGATAAACCAGTCGTTGTGTTTCAGGGTGAAGAATACTTTATATTTTTCTCTTTTTCTTTGAATCACTTGATTGTCGATGTGTCACCAATCAGCACATCTTCATCACATACCTGACCATCTGCTCCTGGTGAGGCTTCGAGGCACCAGGAAGTCCTTTGTATGTCGTGCGGTTTTAACGACAGCCCCCGATGCGGAATGCCTCAGGTACTCGCAAGGTAATGTGTTCCACTTCTAAGGGTTTCGTGTTTTATTTTCTGAAAAGTAGAAGGTGTTGCCTGTGGAGCTGTAATTAAGTTAGATCGGAGGAGGAAAGTAGGTCAATGGGCCAGCAGGTCAGTGAATCACAGATGACGTCATGGTTATACAAGCCTCGCTCTCCCGGTTGCACAACACTCACTTGGCAGTGAAGATATTGCTGTGAAAATGTTTCAACATTTTCCTGTCATCACTTAATTTTTTCTCATAATGCCGATTTTATATAATTTTCCCATATGTGGTATTTTCCTGAGTTTCCCCCCCCCTAATCTCTTGTGATCTAGTAAGCTTGACTCTGTGGAGTTGAGAGCGAACAGCTGCCTGCTTTCGTTTGTCAGGAGAACCTAAGTTTATAAAAAGCTTTTACTACCACTCCTTACCTCTTGTTATAGTTGTACTGAGGTGTAGTTGGCCCTTTGTGTTGACGAAACGGTTATCTATGATAAGACTCTTGCGATCTGTCCCAAGAGTCATGGCATGTGCAATAAAATACCTCTGCATAACTGAAGCTTGCGATTACGCACTCGCCTTCCCCTGTCACTTTTCGTTCTTTTACTGTGATCTGGAAAATTCCCTTATAGATTTATTGTGTTGCTATTTAAATGTTTCAGATCATCAAATTTCATGTTAGTTAAAAGAAAAGGAGGAAAAATCCCCTCTTTTCAATTCATAAATTCACTTTTTAAATTACACTTTCATAAAGCTGAGCTCAGATTCACAAGCCAAACCAAGGGATAAATATTAGCTGACTTAAACATATGGTATATAATAATTCATTTCAATAGAACCTCTGTAATGGTTGAAATATCTAAAAAAAAAATAAAATAAAATAAAAAAGAAAATCAGTGGAGAAACAAAATCATTGACATCTTTGGGTTACTCAAAATAGAGTAAACCTCCAAGATACTTAAATAGCAAATTGAAGTTTTGGAGTGGACTAGTCTAAGTCTGGACTTAAATCCAATTCAGATGCTGTAAAATATCTTCAGACACACCTTTCATACTGGAAAACCTTCCAATATGGCCGAATTACTGCAAAGCGTTATTAGGTATATATAGATCTTCACGTACGGTTTAGATGGGTTTTTTTCACCTTAATGAATAAAATTTGAAAACTTCTTTTTGTGTTTACTCTGTTATCATCATCCGTTATTGACACCTGTGGATTTGAAACATTTTAGCATGACGACAATAAAGCAAAAACGGCAGAAATCTACAAGGGGGTGAAACGTTTTTTTGATTTTATGAACTACTGCATGAAATCGGACATTTTAGTTTCTACTAAAGCAAGACAGAACGTACTGTAGATACTACATTTTATGTCCATTTATTAATTCAGCCAATCAAAATTTATTAGAATGGAAAAAAAAGTGTAAATTATTAGACTAGAAAAATAATCTTAAGAATCAGCTGGTATAACTTACGACGCGTATCACAGTTTAATCAAAATACCACAAAATACAGATGTTTTTTTTCCTTTCTTTTGCTCATTACTATTTTCTTTTGTGTTTACTCACTGATACCTGAACAAAAACATTTTATAATTAAAAATTGTTGAGCACCGTGAGAGTAAATTCAAGATTTTTTTTTTTTTTTTTTAAAGCTAAAATGGTTCAAAAGTGGATCGTTGGGACTCTTCTGCAGCTCACTAATGCATAGTTATTAAAAATCATTTCCTTTAGCCACTGCCTCCTCATGAGTCATGGACAGAATTAGCTCCTGCTATTAAAACATTGCTCTGCAGATACAAACATTGAGTAACCTAATGGCCAGCAGCCTGGTTTATGTATGAGTCATGCATGTTTTTATTTCTGTGTCATGTATGGCCTCCATAAACTCATGGCTGCACTCTTGGTAAACTTTTCTGTTTTCCACCAACTTTTAAGGACTACCGTCACATCTTCTGTTTTTATAAAGAGTTGCAACAGACTGCTAATTTATACAGTTAAGTACAAAGTTATTAATATCTCTGGCAGATTTAGATTTAGGATTGTTTTTGATTCAACAAAGAATCATGCTTTTCATAGGAAATGACGGGCACCTTTTGAAAAATGATTAAACAATTAAAAAAATTATATTTTGTATGTTTCTCTTTACACTTGAATAAAAAAAAAAAAGTCATGTTAAGCATTTATATATCTGATTAACCAGCAGAAAACTTTTTACTGGCATTACAGCAAACGCTTTAAATAATTGCTGAACAACTGAGTAAAATTTTTAATCAAATAGACACCTTCCTCAACTTTATGCCTCAAATAAATCTCTTCCTCTATGAAAACTTGGATTTTTATTTTTTTTTGCTTGATCGTGTAGTTTTTGCTTGCTTTCATGGTAGCAATTTCATTCTCATATTACTTTTAAGTATCTATTACCAAATATGAGGAAGTAGCATGTCAGCCAGTGAAATTTTATTTGTTACTGCCTCTGTAAATCAGTAATGTTACAAATCCAACATTACTGATTGCTGCTGCGTCACAGCAAAAATACATTCATCTTTGGGAATAAATCGAGTCAAGATGTATTGCTGTAGCCTAAATGTGATTAAATCAAGGTCTCAAATCTGTCAGCTCGCTTTCAGAATTCATTTTATTGTTAAACTGTTTACAAAGTGCGTATATTTCTTCCAGTCACCGCATTCGACCGTCTACTGTAATGTATCAGTACAGGCAGATTGTCGCCATGGCCAGCTGAGGAGCTCATACCTGATCCTCTGTTCTCTTTTTGTCTCATAGAAACAGATGTTGCTGCCATGTACAACACTTGCACCCAAAGGAGACCAGAAACTCATTTGACTGAAGACCTTTTACCAACTTTCAGCTCTCCGCCAAGACTCAAGTCCAACATCAACCGCTGCTACAGCCCACCCAACGAGACCCTTCACTCATCCAGACACGCTTTCCTCTCGCACGACTGGCTTTATTTTTGGTAAGGATGGGATTCTGCTTTAGACAGTGCTATATTTGCTAATGGTTTTGGTTTTTAAAAGGTTATTTCTCTCTCATTTTGTTTTAAAGGTTCATTCACAAATGTCTACCTCACGATTAAAAGACTACACGCCGACTCTGCAACCCTAAACAGGTTACAAAATGACCTCAAGCATTAACCGGTGAGATGGATATTCTAAACATTTGTTTCTTTTCTAATGAACAGTCCAGATATGGTACACTGTGGCGTCACAAACTGGATTTTAAAATTCCTTATTGTGATCTAAATAAGGGAGGAAAAGGAATAAGTTTGCACTTAGTAAAGGTTAGAGCTACACATTATATTGAATCATCAATGTGATATTGTCGCCAAGGGAGGGGAGAGGATAAAACTCTAGATGTCTGCAGTGCTGCAGTTCCAAACTGTGCGAACTCGAACAGATGAAAACACATCAGTTTCTTTAAAAGATATATAATCAAGAGGGAAACAAAATAAAAATATGCTGATTTTCCTAGCTGGTGTTGGAGTACAGATAGTTGCCTCCTAAACCGTGCTGAGGTCCACATGCTTTTTGTGTCATCAAAATACTTTATTGCGACTTAAGTGTTTATCTGTGTCGAATGATTACTGAGCTGATTCATTTTACGAAAATGTTTTTGTGCTGAAGGCTTTGTGGGTGGCTTGTATCGACTTTGTGCTGTGTAGCTCTCTTCTAGTTCTTGGTAAAAAAAAAAAAGTCAGTGTTTGAATCTAAACATTTCGTTCATAAACTCTCATCTTCACCTGTCTTGTGAAGATGAGTATTTTTTTCTACTTGTGTATTTTTTTGTCATTAATGCGTGTAATTCTCAAACATATTCAGTTATGCTATATCTACATTGGAAAAATAAAATCTTATTAATGATGATACTTTTGCGTTGTGCCTCCACCGTAATTTAAGAACCTTATTTAAAGGGGGTGCACCGATAAATCGGTCGGTCGATAAATTGGCCCAGACTTCCTTAATTTTGGGAGCTCTGCTGATCGTCCACCAATCTTATACGTCTTAGCAAAGGTCTGAAAGTCAGCCACTGTCGGCCACTGTCCCCTGTAGCTCTACCATGAGCTACACACTCACAGAACCACCCAGCAGGTCACGACTGTCCGTGAACGGTTAAAAAAAGTCTCCACACTGTTACAAACTTAGAAACTTAGTTGTTATATTTAGCAACTTTTCTGACCAAAAAAATTCTGCAGGTCTGGCTTTTCAAAGATCGGAGATCGACCGGAGAACCTCAATCGGTGCGCCCCTTCTTGTTATGTAGGTTCCTGTTGTTTGTAAATAGTGCTGTTTTGTTGTCCTTTGTTTAGAGATGACAGCAGCATTTTTGATGGGTTAATGGAAGAAGATGAAAAGGACAAAGCCAAACGGTAATAACCTCTGTCACACCAGGGTTTCCCCTAGTGTATTATAAGCCTGGCGGGCCGCCAGGCTATACTTGCCCGCTCCCCTGCCAGGCTAAGCGTTGCTTGTTTTTTTTTTTGTTAAAAAAACAAAACAAAAAAAAAACGTAATTTTTTTTTATAAGCCAGACTGCAACACTCTGTGCTGTGTTGAGCAATTCACTGGTAGAATCATTCCTGAAAGATGGGTTTATAGTTGATGCATTGAACAGGACAGGAAGCGAACCAATCACACCACTGGCGCCTCAGCGCATTGGGCACCTAGCGTGCTGTCGACATTTGATCTCTGAAGTTTACCTTGGCGCCGATGACGCGCGCTTTCTTTCACTCAAACTGGATACAGGCTCACATGTGTAGACATTTATATCAACACCCTTTGAGGACTCAGGGTTTTGGACAATTCTTCATTAAGGTATGAGTCAAGTGTAAAAGCCACCGCATTCGCTCTGCTTAGCTCAACGAGAACCGCTAATATAATCTATAGCTGTGGTTCTAGAGGTGTTCGTTGAGTGTACACTGTGCAGTGAGGATCATATATCTTTGTGAACAAAGGATTATGTGCGACATGTGCGTCTACATCCCGACACGCTGCCCTGCGTGTGGCTCTGTGTCTGTGCTGATAAAGTTCATGTGTTCCTCAGCTGGCTGGTGCATGTCTTCCACTAGCAATATTTTACATGTCCTGTGAACTTAAAATCTTTTAATACAAAAACACGGTGGACCTCCTCGGCGCCCCGACAATCTGGCTTAGCAAGTTTTCTGGGGGAAACTTGCTAAACCAGTTTCCCCCACCCTATGACGGATGAGGCAACAGAAGTTTTGTAGAGTTAAAGAAAAGAAACATAGCTAAGTACAGAGAACAATAAACATGAAGTGTTTTGCCAATTTTGCCAACCTGTCTCGAACACGATTGACATTTCATAAATACATTGGCATACTAAGGACTGGAAGGGCGTTGTCTAAAACTGTTTGCATAAAAATATTTTAGTTTAAAAAAATAAAATAAATGACACCACGAAAATAGAGGTACAGCCCACACCTATCGTTGCTTCATATGAGTAGCAGAATAAAACATTTTTATGGTGATAGTTGTGAGCAAATTCCCCAGTGGTCAGTAAAGCTTCATAGAAAAATATTTTTAGTAGTTGTTGTCGTGGCGTTCATTTTGTCCCTTTCACCAACACACTCATGCTACTTCTGATGTTAAATATCATTTTGTCTGAACACACAATGTAACTTTTGTGTTTTTACATAAAAAAAAAAATCCCTCAAGTTAAGAAAAAATCTCTCTGATAGTGGAACCTACTGTGAGAGAAACATGGCAAAACTGAATCAATATCAGTGCTGTCAAGGAGAGATTAGCTCTCTGAAAGACTAAAACAGATGATGTTGCCTAATAATAGTTAAGGTCTATGCAAATGAACAACGTAGGAGTGTGATTTCTAATTTTTTTAACTGGGATTTTACGATAATTCATCTTAGAAACACAGTTATTTACTATATCATACAGATGACAACTGCATAACCAGAGATGACTCTTATTCTAAACGGCAGCCAAATGAATCCAACATCTGTCTTTCGTCTCGATCCAACAGTGAGTCCCGTAACAAGTCCGAGAAGAAGCGCAGAGACCAGTTCAATGTCCTCATTAAGGAGCTGGGCACCATGTTGCCAGGCAACACCCGCAAGATGGACAAGTCCACTATCTTGCAGAAAAGCATTGACTTCCTGCACAAACACAAAGGTGAGAAACGGTGAGAAAAGAAAAAAATAAACGGTTGAGCCGGGCGCTAAGTTTCATGGTTTTTGTCTCCCGAACAGAAATCGCTGCTCAGTCAGAATCAACAGAGATCAGACAAGACTGGAAGCCTCCGTTTCTTAGTAATGAAGAGTTCACTCAGCTGATGCTGGAGGTGAAGCTGATTTTTTTTATTGTTTTTCTTATATTTTTTTTTCCGTACTTGTTTAACTTTCCTTTCAATAAAAAAGGCATTTGTTAAGTAAAGGAACACTTTATCCTCCAGGCCCTGGATGGATTTTTCCTCGCTATAATGACCGATGGGAACATAATCTACGTTTCGGAGAACGTGACGTCTCTTCTCGAACTCTTACCTGTGAGCTTCGCCTGTTTAGACATTCAAATAGCTTTCTAGCTTTTCACTTGATCACACTCGATTGCTTCGTCACACATTTTTATAAAGTCTCGTGTTGTGTGTTTCAGTCTGATCTTGTGGATCAGAACCTTTTAAACTTTCTGCCCTCGGGGGAGCACTCTGACGTGTACAAGGCTCTGTCCTCACATGTCACAGAGGGAGAGACTCTAACGCCAGAGTATCTGAAAAGTAAGCTAGCAGAGTTAGCTTTCAGTATTCTTTATTTTACTTGGAAAAGTATAGTTTTTAAAATATTGTTTGTTTTGGGTTTTTTTTCAGCAAAGAATCAGCTTGAGTTCTGTTGCCATATGCTTCGGGGGACAATCAATCCCAAGGAGCCTCCCGTGTATGAATTTGTCAAATTCATAGGAAACTTCAAATCCCTGAATAATGGTAAAATGCGCTGCTCACAGTCAGTGTCTGAGTTTTTTCTTTCTCCCAATTTAATTTTTCTTTCGTTTGAACTTTTCGTCCTTTTGTGAACAGTGCCTAACTGTAACAGAAACGGTTTTGACGGGGTGATCCAGCGATCGCTTCACTCCATGTTTGAAGACAGAGTGTGCCTCATTGCGACTGTAAGGCTGGCCAAACCACAGTTCCTCAAGGTGAGTTTTGTGGTGGTTTGTTCTGCTTGACCCACTTTCAGATTATTGCTTTAGTCACTGCAGGGGAATCCAGAAGAAGAAGAAGTCTGAGACACACCGGTTTGATGTATTTGATTTTACTGAGCGTTTCTGTAGGGAACAGTTTAGCATCTGCCGCGCGGGAAAACCGATGCTTAACTGCACCTATGCTTATGTATTTTTAGTTTGTGCTCATTCCTTTCTTGTTAAAATTACAAGCTCTTAATTTTTTTAAAGGCTTTCTTAAAAATTTTTAAGCGACGTTTGAAAAACTAAAATTAGTCAGACTTTTTAAATGATTTCTTGTTGTAGTAACAACAGTTTTTACAGCTGGAGTTCTGCTTTTATAGCTGAATAATAAAAACCATTGTTTTTGAAGGGTTGCACATTAGTTGTTTAACAGTGTTTTGAAAGCTCCTTTCATAGCTTGTCTGTTGTTTTTATTATTTTTTTTTTTACTTCCTGTCTATTTTGATGTGATGGAAACACGGTATGGGTGTAAATGTGAGGAAATTAAGCAGAGTTCGTGTAACATCAAGTTTTGTCCCTTTGTTGTGGATGGCCAACAAAGATGAACAATTACAGTATTGTTTTTTGTGAAAAGATTTTTAGCAGGATAAAAAAATGTGATTTATTATATTGACTTCTTAGTTTTTCCACTGTTGTTTTAAGAGAGCATCATTACATTTCAATGTATTTGATTTGAAAACATGACTAAATGCAGTTATTGCTCGTCTAGTTTCTAAAAATAGCCCATTTCATAATTGGCGTCTTATTATTTTTGTCAAAGCTCTGCTTACTGTTTGTGGAGCTCTGACTGTAATGACATTTAGCCACAGCTACAGTCTATTTCAGGTGAAAATGTTTTTAACAAAAAGCTTCTTAAGACTAAATCGAGCATTTTTTTTTTTGTATTATTTCCACCATAAATGTACTTTAAAACTTGGATATCTTCTGACCTAGTTGTGCTTATGAAAGGCTCTAAATGCACTGATTTATTCTTCACTCTAACAGGAGATGTGCACTGTTGAGGAGCCGAATGAGGAATTTACCTCCAGGCATAGCTTGGAGTGGAAATTTCTCTTCTTGGACCACAGGTATATCTATTTAAACTTTTTTTTTTTTTTTTTTTTAAATTTATGTTCAAACTCTTTTTAACTTAGTTTTTTTTTTTTTTCATTCATTTTTTTCATTGTCCTTGTTTATAACATGCATGAGGTACTTTTACACCCTAGCTTACAAACTTTGGCCTCCACTTTTTTATATATATAATGTACATGTTGTGTTTCCAGAGAACGCAATTAAATCTGTAAAAGAACAGTAGGGACAGCCTGACCTGCAATCAGTCACGAGTATTTTCCCAGAGTGATTCACGCAGCGCCGATGATGCACAAAAGCCTCACCGCAACTGCTCACAATTCAGGCTGCGTGACCTCATGCTGATTCCTCTTGGTCTGTTTGCCAAAAAACAAGCTTTCTAATAAAGAAGATCCTGTCCTTAAAAGCTGCTAGCATTATTTAAAGCTGTCCTCAAACATACAAAAACACACAACAGATCCCACACTCTCATTGTTCATTCAGTTTAGAGATAAAATATAGGAGCCCTGTGGGGAAAACTCCATACAGTCGGTGCTTCTCATCAAATGCACATGATGAAGTGATGGTCAGTAAGTAAGAACACTTCTGTGGAGGATTTTTGGCAGATTGCTGCTCGAAAGCATTTATGTATGTCTTAACCCAATAATGTGGTTGAAAGACGCTTTTTGAACCAACTAAAGGCAACTTTTACACATCAGAATTGTGCAAATGGTAAACATGCAGTGATGTTTTAATTAAAAAAAAAAAAACACAGGCTGTGTTTTTGACCACATATCTCATGCTATGTGAAAGATTTGTGAAGAGATGAGATGAAATTTTTACATAGTTGTTTGTGATATCAACTTTCAAAAGGAGGAAGAAATTATTTACAAACTACATGAAAAAATGTTAAGTCATCCTAGTTACAGAAGTTGAGTTACAAATACATATTGCAGCGAAGAGATGTTTACCCAGCTCTACCTCACGATTGATGGATCTACAGCTCAACATTTGGGTTTAAATCAAGCTACAGTATTCAATTTAGTTTTCTGCTAAACTCGTTTTCTGTTTTACGCACGTTGCCTTGGTCTACGTGAAATAAATGAGTAAAATCATTTGAAGGATAAACATTTAAAATGGATGTCCTTACACTTAGGAGGAACGGTGGATTTGTGATATCTCATTACAAGGAATTTATTACTTGCTGGTTTGCTGTTAGACCCGTCAAAAGGTTCACGACACCTTCATTTTGTCTCATTGTTTCTCCATTTGGGCTTCTTTGTTTAGCAAATAATGACAGCCCCCTGATCTGTTGTGTATTCTTGTCAAACCTTGAGTTAGTTTTGAATCATTTCACAGCTTCTTGAAGACCAAAATGAAATGCAACACTCTCTAGTGTGCCTCACTTTGCACAGACTTTTGCTGGTGAATAATCTGTGAATAATGACCTCTAGCAGACAATAGTGAGCTGTTGGACCGAGTGTTTAGTTTTGCTGTATTTAGGTTGCATTACCAATAACACTTCTGCTGCATTGGTTTGCCCAGAGCCCCGCCCATCATCGGGTACCTCCCGTTCGAAGTCCTGGGTACCTCAGGTTACGACTACTACCATGTAGACGACCTGGAGACTCTGGCCAAATGTCACGAACACTGTAAGCGCTCCGCTGCATCCAATCACTGAAGTATCCTGATCACTTCCCGTCATCTCGGAGAACAAATTTCATCTCTTTGTTTCCGCTTAGTGATGCAATATGGGAAAGGCAAGTCGTGCTACTACAGGTTCCTCACCAAAGGGCAGCAGTGGATTTGGCTGCAGACCCATTACTACATCACATACCATCAGTGGAACTCCAGGCCTGAGTTTATCGTCTGCACACACACTGTTGTCAGGTATATATGTGTCAGTGCATAATTGTTTAGATATATGCATTAATATGCTTATTATGGTGACTTGCAACAGTAGCACAGCTCAACCTTTATCCTGTTTTGTGAAGTTATAATCAGAAATTTACTGTGTATTGTGTCCCTAATTGTGAAGAGGAATGTTTTTAAAAGTATTTATAAAGTTAATAAAACCTCTTCACTAGACTGTTTTGGGAAGGCAGAGCATCTTCAGTCAGAGGCTTCTTCAGATTCAGTGCAGTACAGACTGCTGCAGGAGATCTCTCCTGCCAACAGCCATCACCATCTACAGTAACTCTTTGAAGAATCTAAATTAATGAGTTACGACAACAATTAATTTCCCTCTGGGATTAATGATGTGTTTTTGAATGTGAAACATTTCAACTGATCAACAGAAATAAAATTTTGTGCTATTTATCCTCAAAAATCACCAAATTTGAAAATGGGTATGTTCATTTTTTTTTTCTTTGTTGTTTATTTAACTAAGAAAGAATCATTACATTGGAAAATCTCAACAATGAGAAAATTATATATTTTAATACAATAAGTGTAATTGGTTTATGCTGCTCCCATTCACAACAAATAATGTTAAAAGGCACTTCATAAAACCCACACATTAAATTTAAAAACACACCATCAAAAATATTTTTGGTCTAGTTTCAAATATCTTAGTAATAAAACAAAACTAAATTACAGGTAGCTTTTTAACAAGTTGTTGGCGCTTGTTTTAGGTCAATAATTCCTTAATACTGATGAAAACGTTCTAGTTCCACTGGCAGATTATTTCACTTACAACATGGGGAAAATGTCTTGCTAAAAGTAAAATAATCTGCCAGTGGAACTTGTACGTTTTGTTAAATAATATTCCAGCAGAACAATGAGCCTAAACAACAACTTTTCAGATTTTTATTTGGGATGGAAAAAAGAGAATATGCATCATTTCTCTTTCCCCTTCACATTTATTCACTATTTTGTCAAAACAATAACATTTGTAGTGGTAATGTGGCAAAAACTGAATAAGTTGAGCGTTTATGAATACCTTCATGGTTCACCCTACGTGTGGATTTCATCCAGCGCCTCTCCTCTGCAGCTACGCTGAAGTACGAGCAGAACAACGGCGAGAGCTCGGAATCAAAGACTCTCCCCCTGAGGCCACAGCTGACAAGGTGAGACGTTTGCGCGACGTGTTTTTTCGTTATTCTTTAAATAATAAAAGTTGAGTATTTAACCTCTGGTGATGCCTTGGCTCGCCAGTCCCAGGATTCAGGCTCCGAGTCGCAGCTCAACTCCTCCAGCCTGAAAGAAGCTCTGGAGCGTTTTAACCGCAGCCGGACCCCGTCGGCCTCGTCGCGCAGCTCGCGCAAATCCTCCCACACTGCCGTCTCCGACCAGGCCTGTATGCTTTTTTTCTTTATCATCGCTCAAAATATCCACGAGGGTCGTTTTCAGTTTTAATCTGATCATATTTCTGCCTCAGCTTCGCAGATGAAGATGCAGGGAGATAGAAGTACACCAGGCCGACAGTCTGTCTCTGCCGTGGAAATGACATCGCAGCGGAGATCGTCAGTCAGCAGTCAGGTCAGCAGGAAGGATAGCCAACACTCTGGTGTACCGCTTCGCTGTTAGCTTGACCTTCCTCTGACCTGAGTGACAAGACTTTTATCTTTTCAAATTGTCTCCTGTCGTTTCTCCAGCAGTCGATGAGCTCCCAAAACACGGGCAAGAACGGGGCTTCCTCCATGATTTCACAGCAGTCTCAACAGCAGCCGCAGCAACAGTTTCAAAACAACCAGGTAATAAACTTCACAGAACTTAAGCGCACCCTGCTGTTAGTCAGACTGATGGATATTCCTTCTGGTCCATCAGCGCTCTGTCAGCTTCTCGCATCACAATTTGTTGCCAATGAAAAGTGTGTGAATTATATGACTTAGTGCCTTGAAAAAGTATTAATACTAATCGTGGGACTTTGTTAAAATTAGACAGTATTATGTAAAAATGACTTTTCTTGAGATCTACATCATGTTATAATGCTAATCCCTTCTCATAAACGTACACAGAGTGTTTCATGCACGTTTGAGAAATCCTTTAATCTCCAGTGGCAACCATTCAGCTGTGCAAAACGCTGGAGTGGACCTAGCTCCGCCTTCGAGGCGCTGCTCTTAAGCTTCCACCTCACAGAGCAGCTCTTCCCTCCACTCAGCTCCTTCAGACTAGCCAGCAGCAATTAGCGAACATCGGGTGGAACTGCACATCTGCTGAGCTCATTATACGAGCATCTTCTCTGAGCAATGCTGGTAAAAACATTAAAGCGTTAACAGAGGTGTGAGGTTGTGATGACTTCCTGAAGGTGGAGTTTCAGAAAGAGCACGACTTTCTTAAAGAGACAGAGGTCCAAATTCAAGGCATCACATTACAAAATCAAATTTCTTTTAAATCATATTTTTATATGTGACCACAAATTTCCTGCGTCCCCAGTGGACAATTAGCAGCTTGGTCTCTATGCCATATCTATGTGGGTTTTCTCTTTGACAGTCGGTGCAGTACTCCAACCAGCTGGAAGCCATGCAGCACCTGAAGGAGCAGCTGGAGAAGAAGACCAGGATGATTGAGGACAACATTCAGCGGCAGCTGGATGAGCTGCGGCAGATCCAGGTGGAGCTGGAGAGGGTCCAGGGGCAGAGTCTGCAGGTGCTGCTCAGCTGCTGCTTTCAAGTTATATTAATCCAAATATAACTTGATTAACTTGTTATATACATCCAAACGCTTCTGTTTGGATGTATGGAATGATTGTTTCGCTTTATTTTTACTTTGTGTGTGAACTTGAAATGTTTTTGCCAGACGTTCCAGCAGAAAGGGGATGAAGGACTGAACCTCAGCTCAGCTCATACTCCTCATGGCACTGCTGGCCAGCAGGGGGCGACACTGAGCATGCAAGGCCAGGTCCTCCAAGCCGCTCTACAGAACAACATGCAACAGCAGCAGGGGATCCAAACCCAAACCCAAACCCAGCAGCAGACACTTCTGAGGGACCAGAGCACAGTGCTGTCACAGGTCAGATACACTAAAAAAAAATTTATAATTAAATGTGTGTCAACCACAAGCTCTCATTTATTAAGGATTTGAGGTGTCTGGACATCCTTAGTTTTAAATTTGTATGTCTAAAATACAAATAGTCTTAAAATATCTTACATTTGCTTTAAAAAAAAGCAAGTTAGTATTCAGTTCATTGGTTGTAGGTCTTAAATTTAGTCAAAACAGGATTATGTTTTCACTAGCAGAGCTTTTCTATCAAGCAAAAGTTTGAGTCGCATGAAAACTTCGTCATTGCCGTTTCTGTGACACGAGGTGCTTGAGGCTACGTGTAACTAGCTGCTAATGTTCCCTTACCAGCTAGCTAGCCTTACCTGAATAGCTTTACTGGTTAGCCACCATGGCTCTTTGTTTTTTTT
This sequence comes from Girardinus metallicus, assembly GCA_903067095.1. Taxonomy (NCBI): domain Eukaryota; kingdom Metazoa; phylum Chordata; class Actinopteri; order Cyprinodontiformes; family Poeciliidae; genus Girardinus; species Girardinus metallicus. The sequence goes on along the minus strand of CAEGAE010018237.1, from coordinate 24,942 downwards.
TTTCTTTACTAACTAGCTAGCAGGAGTAGCTAGCTTTGTTTTGCTTCTGCCATGGTTCAGTGCAAACTTAGCAGTTTGCTGGATAATGTTTGTTTTTGACCCTGGCTGACTTCTGCTGCCACCCCATACGAGAATAGGTGCAAAAAAGCTGTTGAGCTAGGCACTATGGGGCTAAAGCTGTGGAGAGCTACATGTAGTGTGAGATGCACTGAGCCGGGTTCACAGCTTTTGTTGTGCTTGAATGTAATGCAGCAAGTTCCTTCAGAAATCCCCCACATTTATACATTTGTTTTATTGGTCTTAAATACATTTTAAGTTGGCAATAAAAATGGTTAAAAAGTCTTAAATTTGCAGATATCCTGTTGCTCTCTTTCCATGACCGTTGAAGAATTTTCCATCAACTTATTTCTACCTCATCACCGATTTCATGTTTGTTTTATTTGTTTCTTCCCCCCCCAGTCTCAGCGCTCGACACTAACTCTGCAGCCTCAACCGAATCCTCTCCCCGGCTCCATCTACAACACTATGATGATACCACAGCAGAGTCCAGCTAACATGGTTCAGATTTCCACAAGCCTGGCGCAGAACACCGGACCCAGCAACCCTGCCGTGGCAACCTTTGCACAGGACCGTTCTGCTCAGATAAGGTGCTTCTTCAGAGCTCAGTTGTCACGATCGTGTCTAGTTGCTGTGGTGACAGCCAAGGAGAAACATTCTGACCCTGTTTTCTTGTAGCTAACTTTAGCTGACGCGCTCTGACCTCACAGGTTTCCTACAGCTCCTCAGCTGCTGACTAAGCTGGTCACAGGACAGATCCCAATGGGGGCGGTCATGGTCCCCACATCCATGTTCATGGGTCAGGTGGTGACGGCCTTCGCTCCCCAGCAGGGCCAGACTCAGACCATCAGCATTTCTCAGCAGCAGGATCAGCAGCAGCAGCAGCAGCAGGTTCAGATGCAGAACCAGGTTTCAGCGCTGCAGGCTGGTCAGGGTCCTCTGGCCACGCAGCAACCACATTTTCTGCAGGTACCACTGGATTCACTGGCAGCTTCACTTTCAGCGGCTAATTTCACATTTTAGCTCGGATGACATGAGCAGACCTGCACCTATATCTCTGTTTTAAATTATACTTCAGCTTATATTTTGGGGGATTTTATATGACAAACCAACAGAAAGTAGTTCATAATTTTTATTTGAAAAGATTAAGATTTTTTTTATACCTAATTTGATTTCAGAAAAATCTGAATTGTTGTTATATAATGTCTTATTTAAAGAAAAAAAAAAAAAAAAAGACATCACAAATGAGAGAAAATATTTTCATAAATTGGCTTTTATTTTAATCGTTCCTCCTGCGAGTTGACCAGAGTTCAGAGTCCAAACCTGTAAGACAGGCTCGTCAAACAAGATGGCGGCCCTAGGCGTGCCGACATCACTATGAACTATGGAAACAAAAGTTGTGTATTGTTACAAAAGAAATCCTGATTTTCAAAGAATTAAATCTTAAAAAACAAAAAAAAATGATTAAGCGAAGAAATTTTGAATAAGAAAAACTGATTAATCGATAAAATTGATGTTTTGCCCAATTTATTTACACACACACGCGCACGCACGCGCACACACACCTATATATATATATATATATTTATATATATAACAGATATTGCAACTTGTAAAATTTAAATATGGTTCAGTTTGTGAATTGTTTTTACTAATTTCATGACTTCTGAAGGCAATTGGTTGCATTGGATTATGATTAGGGGTATCAGAATAAAGGGGACTGATATACACCACACTTTTAGAAAGTTTAAATAAAATGTAAAATTTCACTATCATTTGCTACTTTCTCTTTGTAAGAAAAAAGAAAAGCCAAAGCATTACATTTTATGGTTGCAAACTTCAATATTTTGAAGTTTAGCAACATTCTTAACACCGTCATTCTTCAAGGTGTAAGAATGATTTTGTTTCTTGCATTAAATGTTGACAAAAAGTTTCCCCTGTCTTACTGATCTAAACGTTGCGCTCCAGGCTCCTCGGCTCCTTCATGGAAACCAGTCGGCCCAGCTAATCCTCCAGGCGGCGTTCCCTCTGCAGCAGCACAGCACCTTCGCTGCCGCGGCACAGCAGCAACAGAAACAGCAGCAGCAGCAGCAGCAGCAGCTGGCTGCTCACCGGTCAGACAGTCTGTCTGACCGCCCGTCCACTCAGCCTCAGTAGCTGACTGACGTGAGATCAGCCAAACTAAGACACGCAGTGTCATTTTAAGTTCTGCAGAAAACACAGAGGAGGATCCTGCCTCAGAGAAGAGACTGACTTTGCAGCCTGGCTTCTCACAAGGATCTCTTCTGCTTTTTAAAAAAAAAAACAAAACAACAACAACAAAGAAGAAAAACCTCCAAATGGGATGAGTTCAGCGGAGAACCAGGACTGGACTCGCTGCGGCTAACTGGAGTTAAAGATTTTACCGTCGGCATCTTCAAACAGATCAGGCAGTTTGGATATATTGTAAATGTTATTTTATTTTTTTTTTTTTTTGCTCTTTTTGTTTTTCTGTATAAAAATAATTATGGGTCAGAAAATATTTTTATGAATGTGGTGTAGATGGCAGTTTAACTGTACAGAATATCGTGTAATATATAATGTAAATATACAGAAAAAGAAAGACCTAATATTTTATATGATGCATGAATGCATAGTTGTTCTTTGCAGCTTTGAATATACTGTTTTGTTTTGTTTTTTTCCAAGAAGTCTAAGACAAAAAAAAAAAAAGCTCTTAAATGCTCTGTGGCCGATGTTTCCCAACTTGTCCTCTCCCGCTGGGATGTTTGTGCGTCTGCATAGCAGACAATGCCGATGCTGTTTGGATTTTGTTTCTGTTTTTTAAATTTTTTTCAATCCTTGACCTTTTTTTTCCCACAGTTTCCTTCAACCGTCTGAGTCACATTTCTTTTTTTCTTTTTTTTAAAGTTGTGTTAAACATCCAAACAATGAAGACTGCAAATTTGTGAGACGTTGCTCATGAAATGGAAACTACCTACTACCACAATGAAGCTAAATGAAAGCAGCAGTGAGATTTGTTCTCATTCATATCTTAATTTATTCGTCTCGCCTCTTTTCTGAAGATCTTTCAGTCTCCCATCTCAGGCTGTGTAATTCTTCAACATGTTCTGTTATACATTTCTTAAAAAAATATATCTATAAAAAAATATATATAGAATATCTAAAAGGGAAATCTGCCTTGTGACCTTTGTTCATTATTTTTACAAATACCGTGGGGATGCTTCATTTCAGCAGCCAGCTGCTCTGTGGAGAAATGGACGGATCCGATTTTAAATGGAAATTCAATCCAACAATTCTTCATATATCTTTCAGATGTACATCATTGCTGTAAAAAATCAGGCCTTCAAAGAAAATAAACCCAACATTTATTCAACAGTTGGTGTGAGACATGACTTTTCCGACCATGCGACATTTTGGGTTGGAACTTGCGTCAGCACACACACGGAAACACTCACCAGGGCATAAAAATCACAAATTATATATTTATGTGCTTAACCTCTAACTTGCCCCCGTCCTTTTGCGCTGCAGTTTTCCAGAGGCAGCCAAGCATTTTAACTTTTTCCATATTACCCCCTCCCACCCCTCAATTGTCAAATCTTTTTCTTTACACAACAAAGAAAAATATTTGTTGTGTAAAGAAACACAACAAATCTTTTTGTTGTTTTGGGTCTACTTTGTTGTGGGTCAACAAAGCAGACCCACTTCTGCTTTGTTGTTGGCATCGGTGTCTTTTCCCCAGGATATCGTGGTTTCGTTCGCAGTATGGTCAGCGTTTGGAACGCGTTCAGCTCTGTGCGAGTCGTCATCAGGGCCGGAGGAGACATGCGGACTCGACTCACGTTGCAGGGACGGATCAAACTCCTTCGCTGACTCCTCCCTCCCGGGTTCCCGTAATCGCTCCGACTGTGTTGGCCTGATCCCGACAGCCTCCTCACCATATGATCTTATTCACTAGCAGATGGTGTGAAACTCACTGCTCTGAGGCCTCTTCTGCCATGCGGAGCGTTGAGGCAAGTAGCTACAAAGTGCTTAACCTCTCTTCCAACATTTCATTTGGAGCCACAAAGCATCTCCTGAAGTTCTACTGTATGCGTTAAAATGCCAGAAATAGTTTTGCTGGTTCAACTTTACACAGATTTGAACATAAGTGAGAGCCATTTTCTTACCGTAGGATTTAGTTTCGACCATTCTGCAACAACTGCATGCGTGAGGTCAGACACAGATGTTGGCTGTGAACGCCTAGCTCGGTTCAGTCGAGTTGAGTTCACACCCGTTTTACAAAGTGTTGGTTTATAGTTCATTTACGTTTATCAGGATGGATTACGTTAGTAAATGAGGACAAACGTACTGCTTGTCGGTGTTTTCTTAGCAGGACAAGCTTTCCAAAAAGCAACAGCTTAAAGATAAAATACAAATGCATGCCACACTTTTCAGTTTTGCTTTTTGTAAAAATCGGAGAACTACGTACGTGTCCATTTACAGACTACTTAGTTTGGGTCCATCATATCAAATCCCAACAATAGAGATTTAAATTTGTGGTTGTGACGTGACAAAAGGGTAGGACTATTTTTCAAGGCACTGAAAGGCCATCGATTTTTTTTTTTTTTTCCCATGAATTTTCCTCAGAGTTAAAGTTAAATTGCATAACCTGCTTATGTTTCTGTCTAAATTCAACATTACAAAACTGAATTTATAAACAACCTTTTTACTATTTTACCAGTTGCTTACCAGTCTATGATACAAAAACTATTTTGTCTTGTTACAAAAAAGATTTCCTTCAGCAAACTTTCTACTGCGACACTACTGCCACCTGCTGTTCATCATGGGGTTTAACAATCTTTACAGATTTGTTTTTCAAACCTCTTAATAGACAAAAAAAAAATCTAACAGCCTTTTTATTTTGATTATATTGAATAATTCTCTGAAATAACAGTATTTTTTGTATTAAAAAAATAAAGATTTTTTTTCCCGTCTTTTTGACCTGCACTAAGTCATCTACCTTTTAATTAGCTGCCTGCAACTTGTAACTTTTATATTTTTACTTTCTAAACACTTTATCTGTTTTATGTTATCTTCACAGAGAACTTGTGTCCCTTAATTTGCTCTCCGACAATATAAATAAAAGGATTGGCCCCATCACAAAGCCTTGAGGCTTGTGAAATTTTGAGATTTTTCCGAGATTGTTTTGCCGCCCAGAAACGAGACAACACGCTTTTTTTTTTGTTGCTTTTTTTTTTTTAATTAATTCTAAGTTTACAGACATTTCATCAAATCAAACAACTGAAGTGTTTCACAGCTGGGTTAAAGCCTGTCAAATATTGACAGCACAACTTAAACCCATTCAGCTAAACAAAAAAAAAAGAAAAAGCATCACATCCCACTTTGTGTACAGACCACACAACTAAAGTAAATGAAGCTAAATAAATACTCAACTTTAAATAAAAAGGGTAAAACTACATTGTATTGATGCAGCAACACCTCAATGTTGAGCTTTATATGATTTGTAGGTGTCTTAAGATGTAGTGAGTCGCCGATTCTTTACCTGATGTGTATGTTTTTTTTCCTCCGTTGCACAATAAACGCCGACTGGCCATTCTCCAGCATGAACAACTCATTCTGTTCATCTCCGCTGAGAACTATTCAGAAAAAAAATGTACCTTAAGAATCAGTGAAGCTTTTTTTTGTTTTCCTTTGCTTGTTTCGAAATAAAACCAAATGTGTAAAAAAAAAAATCGTACAAAAACTGTGCTTGGATGATAGAGGTATTAAAGTGGTTTGGTTGGGTCTCTCTGTGCAGTACAATGGGGAAAACAAACTCTCAGACTGTGTACGAATTAAAACATCTTAAACCGGCGCAGGCATCAGTACGAGCATTTGCCGCTGTTATTTTTTGCACTGTGTCCAATTCTAATGAAGGTGTAATGCATAGAGAGAAGAAAAAAAAAAACATCTTAGTGGAAGTCAAAAATAAGAGAAAAATAAAAACTAAACATTTAAAAGCAACCAAACTATTTCTCCAACAAATTCATGTTTTGTTTTGCTTTTTTTTTTTTTTTGCATAACATGGTACAGTAAAACTTTGATATCTAGATGAGAACCATTGACTTTTTATTTTTACTGATCAAAGTAAAGGAGGCCCACTAGGTCAGTACTGTACTGTACCATGCAAACTGAAACCTGCAAGTGCCTACAAAGAGGAGAAAAGTACTGCATGTCAGGTTCAGTTGGACACCCAGTTGTGTAAAGTTAAGAGGTCCGCTATCAGGTCAAGTGTAGGGTTTCCTCAACACTCCTTCAGATGTGAATAAAGCTCTTAAGAGCGAGCAACTACAGTTCTCCTTCAGGCTGCAGCCGCAGTGACTCAATGATTCTGTTGCACCAAATAAAACGTTAAAATGGGGGCGGGGGGCGGTTCCTGTTCTGAGATTAATCCGAAGCTCTCTGACGAAAGTAGAAAGTCTCGCTGAGAGTGAGCAGCTGCTCTTCCCGTCCCCGTGATGTGTACGTGTTTGAACTTGTGGAGGAACGCACTCCTAGTTTCCTAATTCGCCCGAGTCACGAACAGAGGCGGAGCAAATGCTTTTCTGGGAAAAGCAGGTTGTACAAGGTGCTAAGACAGACGCTTTCCGTTTTTATTAGGAAGTCCGCTTGTCTACACGACTCCTGGACGTCTACGACGGAAATAACCTCAAAAATCAACATGGACAAAAAGCTGCTGGGACTCAGAAATAGACTCCAAATACTGAATCCAAATTAAAGTCTCTTTCCGGCGCCGTATCTTACACGTATTTACAGAATGAACAGTTTCCTTTTTGTCCACCAATTACAATCCAGATTCTGGCTTGATGAAAAGGGCAGATAAGGCGAATGCCAGAAATACAATCCCTCCGATGATGGTAACTGTGGAAACAAAAGGACAGTTTCAGGCTGACAGAGTTTTTAAAATAGAACTCAACAATGAATTGAAACTCTACACCATGAGATTCCTTTCTTTTTTTTTTTCCTATGGGCGCTGGTTCTCATTCACTTCTGAAAATCTAGAGTTGGATGTATTGAAAAGCTGAAGCGATGTGATTTGGTCCTTTTAATTTTTTTTTTTTATACAAATGAATGAGCAGCGGAACAAAAACTCAAAATGAGGTTAAGCCAAAATAGACGACATAATCTTCATTTTAAACAAATCAATTTTTAACTCCCAGATTTGTGTTTTTTGTTTAGTTACAATGAGATAAGTGAAAGAAACTGGACACAAACGATTTCAGAGCATTTAAAAAATAATAATAAAATGATTCCTCACAGCCTTTAAGACATTTCCAACCGGATTAAAGTAACACAAAACATCTCACCTGTCCTCACAGAAATCTTCTGAGCAATCATTCGTCCTCCAATCACAGCCAGCCCTGTACATAAACAGTGGCCGATTGTCCCACCTACCGCAACTCCGAATGGATCCTAGCAATTAAGCATAAAAAAAAAAATGAAATCAGGATTCAACAAAGCGGTAATCGGTCACCTACTGCAGCGTAACAAACCTCTCTGGCAGCTAGGATGATGGTGGTTAGCTGTGAGCGGTCCCCCCACTCTGCCAGGAAGGTGAGGGTGAAGGCTTGGATGAAGATCGGTGAGATCAGTCTGTGCCACTTCGACTGAGGTACGGTGGTTCCTGCTCCCCCCTCCACGTCTGGAGTGCCGTTGGCCAACTTGGAGCGCTGGAGCTGCAGATGGGAATAAAGGAATTAAGAGAATACAGTAAAAAAAAAAAAAAAAAAAAAGAAAAATTTGAGAAATTCAGTTCCATTTTTTTGGAGCATGTCAACAGTGTTGTTACTCCACGTTTCCACTGTAGTCAATAGTAAATAGTTTGGTTTCATCTGCTGCCTGAGGTGAAGTAGAAACAGTCATAAATGGTCGCACGCAGAAGCAGATCCCAGGTACGCATTACCGATTGTGCCAGTCAGTACTATAAAGGAACTATAGATTGTTTTAAAGGGTAACTCCAATTATTCTCCTTTTGTTGTGACATATTATTAGGACCCTGTTTTTGCTTTCACAGTGGTGCCATTTCCGCTCTGCTCTCTATGTGCTGGGACCTCGTGGACGGCAGAATGGCCAGGCGGAGAGTTCTTGACCTAAATTAAGATTGAGTCACAAAGAGGCGAACAAGGCACTTTTCCGGGAACGTTATTTTCGACAGAATGTGGATAATTCAGGAACAATTTGCATGCTCATTGAATAGGCAAACTGGACCCACTTCCTCGTCTTTCTTCTTGATCTCCGCTTGCACCTCCTCGAGCTCTTCCTGCCCTTCGTCCGGACTCATTTTCAGCCCCTCTCTCAACATGCGTACCCCAAAGATGGCAAACAGTGCAGTGGACACGTAGTAGGTGTAGATTCGGGGGATGATTGTGGTGGCATAGCCGAACAATACTGAAGAGAGAAGGAAGGAGGATTTTTATTACATTTCAGAAAGCAATAAAATAGTTGTCCAGGTGAAAAAAAAAAAAAAAGAGTCTGATGCAAACCTGACAGACACGTCATAACCCCCAGAGCCAGCATTGCCCCTGCCAGCACGGTGAGGCGGTTGTAACGCATGGCCATGATGGCTGCGATGAAAAACGTCTTGTCTCCCAACTCTGAGACGATGATGACGGAGAAAGAGGCCACGAAGGCGTGGATGAAACCCAGGTTTCCTTTGCTGGAGCCATTCTCAGTAACGAGCGGCCCCACCGGATGGGGACTGGTGGCTTTCTGTGAAACAAACAAAAACAGCAGCAAAGTTACAGCGCTTGTAGAGAAATCCCTACTGCGTCCCAAACCAGGTCACGTGACCACATGAATGGGGACACAAAACTCGCGAAACTGTCGGTACCGGTGGAACTATGTTAAACCGACCATAACCCCAGTTTATAAGCACTTTGGCAGCTTTGTTGACATAAAATCAGACAAAAGCCATATCAAATTGGTCACCCCAGAAGCATAACACCCGGAAAAGGCTGGTGTTTATTGTTTAGCACGCGCTAACTCATACGAGCTAGCTGTTTCAGAGACGCTCTCCGCCGACCACGACAAAATGTCTAACTGGGGATGATAATGTACATTTTTACCTCCTTTTGAGGTTGTTCCTGCACTGCTTTCTGCTCCTCCTGAATGGCAGCAACTCCGACTGACAGCAGCAACACGGCGGCGAGCGGAAACAGCAGACTTCTATTAGCTCCTCCATATCCTCTTCCCAACAACACAGGCATTATTGCTACCGGAAGCGACTCAACACGAGCTGTAAGACTGTCTTCTACCCCGAAATTCACTTCATTTTGCCCTAAGCAAAACAAGCAAACTTCATTTTTTTTACAAACTATTCAGTACCCGGTGTTACACGTCACGATGAAACCAACTGGGCCAACTCAAGAGGGAAGTTGTAATGTCGCTCCAGCATAGAGTTAACAGAGCCGACACCTGATTGGACAGCAAAAAGAATGACGCTCTACGTATGTGATGACGACCTGAGTGGAGAATTCGGTGATTGGACAGTTTCATTGTCGGCATTAGCTCAAAGTTAAAGGGAATTTGTCGTGGAAATTTAGTGACGCAAAATTCAAATAAAAGCTACGTATTAATTAGTATCGGCTGACTAACAACATTCGTAACAAAGTCAGTATTTTACATACGATCCCACTACATTGAACGAGAAGCACCCCTGCCACATGCATAGCTTTAGCACACTTTACGGTCAGCATGACCCAGGACTGTTTGTGGTCTCTTTCATAACACTTCTCTGCACAGTTCTTTTTTCAAGATGGCCCATTCAGTCTGGTGGAAGTTTGAACAGTCCAGTGATATCCAATAATGGTACTTCATGCATAAGTTAGTCTGTATACATGAATGTTTTCTTTGAAAAAAGAAACCAGACCAGTCTCTAAAAGTCTCTGCCTTTCTGTGTAACACTCAAGGTTACTATTCCTGAGCAAGGTCTGGGCCAGCTTGAATCTAATCACATAATGCTAAATAATATTACAACTGTAACATTTAAATCATTGATCAGTGTAGCAAATTAAATGATGTGTTAAGTTTTGTAAAATGCATTGCAGTCAGTTCAGTAGTTTAAAGGCTGAGCTGAAAAACTGTTCCTTAAGTCAGTTGGAAGGGATGTGGCTACTTCTATATCTTTAGCTAGATAGCAGAAAGATAAACCAGTTACAACTAGAGGACAGGAGGGTCTTTTTTTTTAGTTCTGGGCAGACAGTTTGACGACAATATCATTGATGTTTACTGGTACCATTGACATTCTCAGTAGTTTTAATCACCTGCTGAACAGCCTTCCTGTCCGAAACAGGCCTAATCTTATGACGGCTTCTGGTATCTTAGGTTAGAATAAAAACCTAAAACTTTCAATTTGTTCCACTTTAGCTGCAATAACGGGAACAAGGGTATGAAAATTTGCCCTATGTGTCAGTAAAGAAAAAAAATAAAAAGCAAACCGGTACTGGAAAAAATATGTTTGACTTACTTAATTTGACATTTTTTCTTACCGTTTCTGTTACTTATTTTTGTAATACAGAAGATTGAGGGAGGAAAGGCAATTGGAGTAATCTTAAATTATATCAATGTTTATTTGATAGGACTTTCTTTGAAGGGGTGTGCATAAGACTGACATGGCACCTGTCATGAACATGAAAGAGTCTTTATGATTGTTTATGACTGGGGCCATGAAGTGTCATTCTATAAATAATGACACTTTTAATTCAAAGTTGCATTAAAAGTGTCAACTTTGCATTATTCTGTGAATAATGACATTTGAATGCAAAGTTACTTTAAAACTTGCAGTAAAAGTCATTTGAAAGTGTCGTCTTTGCATTAAAAGTTTCAGTATTTACCAATAAAATAATACTGGAACAATTTTCAAAGCATATCATAAGTGGTTTCCAATGAATACCTAGGAATTGTTAATGGACAGTTGGGCTACTGAATATTGCAGTAAAATATCCTTTTCATAGATGTTTTGCTATTAAAGGCTCTGATTGTAGGTACTGTCAGATTAGTAGGCAAAAGACTCTTATGCAATTCTAAATACTTTCATAACCACAGCAAAAAAAAACAAACAAAAAAAACAAATGAAAACAAAAATCTGATAAAATTTGAAGTGCACATGGTCCACCCCTTATGAACGGAAAGACTCCTGTGAGTGTCTGATGCTGTAGTCTGAGAATGATCAATACCACCATGACTGCCTAAATGTTTGTTCAGCTCCAGTAGTCACTGACATGTGATCCAGAGAGCTCCATTTACTCACCGGTTGCACATTAACGCCAGGCAAAAATGAGCCAACAGCTCTCTGATGTAGGTGTTATTTTCAAGGAGTGTGAAGCATTCAATCACCTCTAGAAAATACCTTTGTAGTATTCTTTTACGTGCATTTTCTAAAATCACTCTTATTTAAACAGTTCTTTCTTTGTTCGACCTGAAATGTAAAATCCCACTTCATCAATACACATAAACGGCACTCTTGAAATTCTCTTATGGCGTTTGGTATTTTTATGCCACCAAGAGATTATTAGTGGCCTCCCACTAGCCAACCTGGACAAGACTTTCTGGAAGCGCTTCAGTAAACTTATTTACCGTCTGTGCCAAAGCAACAACAGCCAGCTTCAAACTTCACACCATCTTTTTTGTTTGTGGTGTATTTTAGTGCCTACGTTAATCTAACATTTCGGGTCAATCAAACCATTCTTATGTCTACTAAAAACTATTTTGCAAACTTTCATTGGTATTTCTAGTGATCAGCTCTGTACCACTGTCCAGACTGGTGCAAAAAAAACACTTCACAATTGTCACCCCTAAAACTGTGGGATCAATTCTTCCAGTACATCAATTGGGATCCAAACCCATGAGAGAGGAATTATTTTTATTTTATCCTGTCATTTTAATATTTTAACATTCTTTGGTTTTTAATAGTCTTTGGTGTTTTATTATTTTAATGCGAAACACTTCACATCAATGGCAGTTGTTTTACATCTTTATAAATAAGTTTGAACTTCAACTACAATAAGATAGAATGTTGTAACAAGCAAAGACGTGTTGGCGTACCGTAAAAGAATTCACGTTATGGCATGTATAAAACAAGATCTGACGGTAATAACAACACTAATTTAAGGTCCATTGTTTGTATCTTGTATCAGAATTAGATGTCTATTTACAGTTGCAGAGAGCTCAGAGCACAAAAGGTATAAACGCTCTTCTGTGCTTTGGGTACGACTCGTACTTGCTGACGTAAAGGTCGTGACAAAGCTGTCCAGCCAGTGCCTGGTTGAAGAGCACGTAAAGGACCACCAGCCACCAGGTGAAAGAGAACCCGCCGAGAGCGAAGCCCAGCGAGACGTAAATGAGCAGTTCAGCGAAGTAATGTGGACACGAAACCAGCTCAAACCAGCCCCCCTCTGGCACCCGGTGAGCCAGAGTCTCCACTCTTCCTAAAAGGAGAAGCAAACAGGTCAAAGAATGCATTTAGGTTTTTCACAGCAGCTGCAGCAATACATGTGTTCTCATTCATACATGCGTTAGTAATGGTGGCTGCGTTGCTCTTTTTGCTGCTTTCTACACTTCTTTGTGACAACTAAGACTAACTTCAGTACTGTCTTTTTTATAATTATTACACTTACTTTGCCCTTTCATCAAATTTTGTTTCAGATTTTTCATCTTAATATCAATATTTTAATACGTATTTTGATTGTTTTTTTTTCGCCCCACTTAAATCATTAATAACCGTGTCCCCTTCCAAAGTTTCTTTTTCTCAACTCTACAGTATACTGTGCCTATTTGGCTATGCGTTAATGCAGTTTTATTAACTTAGATCAGCATTTCCTGGTGATTTTTCTGATTCTGACCCTTCGACGTAAGCCGTTAAAGTAATTGATCCTTTAAAAGTGCGTCACATACGCCCTTTACAAACCTGATCCTGCTACCTCTAAGAAATCCACTATTCTGTATTTCACATGTATCGAGGCAGCAATTTTTGTGATACAGCGTGAAGTGAGAATGTGCACATCACTATTCTTTGTTCAAATAAACATAATATTTTAATAAGTTAAAAACATACTTTGCAATGAACACTTTTGTGTAATGGAGGCTTGAGAACACTTGATTGACGTAAACTAACCTGAATTTGATGAATACTATCTGATTAAAATGTATGGCAATAGAGTGATTAAAAAATAAAAATAAAATGTCAGTTATTTAAAAAAAAAAAAATTAAATCGACCAAAATTGAAATAGGCAGGTCAGGCGTTTTAAAGATTAGTGTTGAGTCAAAAATGTGCAACCAGGGCACCGCAAGTGAGAAACTTACCTAAGATAAAGCTATTTTGAAGCATGTCTGCTATTAGATCGACTGCAACGAATCAACTAATTTTAGCTTATTTTAATTATGCTTCTCCAAAAAGCGCAAAATGACAAAAAAGAAACAAAACAATATTTGCGCTTTATCCAATCATTTTTGACCACTCAAAGCACTTTACACTAGAGTCATTCACACATACATATACTGATATGCAGATCGGTAGGCAATTTGGGGTTGAGTGCCTTGCCCAAGGGCACACCGACATGGGGCAGGAGGAAGCTGGAATTGAACCTACAACCTTCCGATCACAAGACAACTACTCTTCCCACAGAGCCGCAGAGTACGATTTAATTTAAGGCAATTATTCAACTGTGGCGTTCTGTTAATTTAGAAATGCAATTAAAATCACTTGTGAATAAGTTTGTTCACTATAAGTCATAAAAAAAAACCCAAAACAGAACAAAAAACATGCCGCGCAGGGCAGTGGGATCGTGGGTAAACTTTGACAATCCAGGAAGCTAAACCTTTGCTTGAAAACGGAGCACGATTATGTTTGAGTATTATTACTTATTGCTTTAATTATGCCGTGCTCTTCAGGAGAATGATGCTCTCTCACGGATGAATTCATCACCCGTCCTCTCTACTAAAAGCGCTTTGTGAGGATGAGTCAGCTGTTGAGCCTTTGTTGCAGCTTTTGTGCCAGCACCAGTTTCCATAACACTGCAGAGTGAGTGACTATCGTGTCCAGTTCAGCTCTTTCTGCAGGTGTCCATACCCAGCCTGAATCCAGTTCATGAGGCAGTAAGAGGAGAGGAATACGCATTCTGATCATTTATATGTACATGTTAAAAAGTAGACAGACAGGTGGGGAAAACTGTCCCCTTTATATAATTTATCATAAAGTGTAATAAATATATGTGGAAAGACACCATCCCCCCTGCAGTCCAGCAAGGATAAGCAGGAAAGTCTCCAAATCTATCACTAATCTACGTGTATATAAAAGAAATGTGAGTTTATTTAAAGTAATTAATTTAGAATTTATGCTAAAATTTGCCTGTCAACTAAAGCTTATACAAAGTACCAATAAAGTCAAGATTTCAAAGTATTTTTAACCAAACTCAGATCTACTCAGTAATGATTAGATCTGAGTGAAATAAACAAACTGTACAAAAATGGACAAAAAAATCTACAAACTGTGGGTTTAACTACGACTTTGACTTAACTACACAAATGTCAAATACAATCAATGCAGAACGGTAAGTATAAACAATGAAAACTATAATACAATTATCATAAAAGATATGAGAAGCCATTAAACTGGATCTATACCTGCTTTACTCTTAGCGTGGGAACTGAAAAGTGTGGATGAATATGAAGAATCCGATTCACCTAGACCCGTCAGCTTTCAGAACCAGAACCACAACAGGAGAAAACAAGTCATTTGGTCCAAACCTGGGTTGGATCACCACTCATACCAAAGTTTTACACAGTTTATCATAAGCCTGGCGGGCCACCAGACTTTGCTTGTGCCCCCACCAGGCTAAGCATTGCTTGTTTATTCATTGTAGGGTTTTATTTTCTCATCAGCAACAGTGACAGCGAAGACGGGTTGACGAGTCTCTCTGGTGAAACTGTTGGAAGTAGCAACATAGTACGGTCATTATGTGAACATTGAGCTCAGGCGTCTTTTTTTTTTTTTTTATTCATCTGAACCCTGTAACCACTTCCTGTTTTTACTGGTCTCAACGCTTCAGTCACGAATAAAACATAAAAAAGGTTTGACATTTTAATTAGGATGAAACAACTAGTGCAGAACATCTATATTTATTTTAATTGCTTTTTTTATATACATTGACCTTTTCTAAGGCATTATATTTGGTGTTTATGTATTGCCAATAACATAATTACCTGGTAATATTTTAAAATTTCCCATCAACTTTAAACGTTTTTTAACTCACAAACACGGTGGGTTGTTGGATAACTGCTCTAGCACCACTACCAGCAGGCTCAACAAGTCTTCTGGGTAAACCCTGCATACTAGTTATTTTCTAGCCTTGAAGGAGCCACATGTGTGGAATTAGAGGTTATTTTGATTCCAGGCTCAAAAGAACCTGGAATCACCAGTTCTTGTATGTAAAATGTTTCTGTGTGAACTATTTCCAGAGATATCTTTTGAAATAAGAGGAAAAAACCGTAAGCATTTTGGGTATCATTTAACTGTCTGCATACACTGACACATGCAAGCGACTTCAGAAACCTTCAATTTGCCTCCACTCAGTTGATCTTTTCTTATTGGGTCAGAAATGTAGGATTCCTGACCAGGTTTGTCAGGCAGGTTGTGGATGGTGGTTTCTTCCAGGCTGGTATATTTGAACATAAGTTGAGTGAGCAAAGAGGAGCACACACAGTCTGCTGTCCATCTGTGCTGAATCCTGACGGTGACTGATCGCGGAGCTAGAAGTACAATATCGCCACCGTTACGGACATTATCCCCTTTTGGTTTTTCCTGGAGGGCTGCGGTGCTCATTCACTCCCTCCAACTGTGCCGCTTTGATTTGTTCACTCTCCCATTTGATCATCAGAAAGCACATCCACGCGAGGGGTCAATACGCCTGCTCATTCCCATCACTTAGTATGGATTATACAAATCTCTAAAAGATCACGGACACAGAAGTTCACAACAATTTGCTGCAGACGAAAAGACTGAGCGTGTTTGGAATGCTGGTGGTTTTCTCATAAAGAGCGGTCTCAAGACCTGTAAGAGATATGATTAGTGGCTCATGTTATGGTTTTTATGGCCTTATTTAAGATGTTCTGAATGAGGAAACCTTTTATAAATGTGCGTTCTACTGATCAGGGAAGACATTTGTGCGGTCACTGCGGTCTGGAAGACTGATAAATATCGCAAAGCTTTTTTTTGCTTTGTTCTTTTGTAAAATGGATCTCTGGGTGCCAATAACAACTTTCTTATGGTTATTTTTTTTAGGATGTCTCATGAATGTCATGAGGGATATTACTGAATAATATTTTTGCCGGTGTTTAAGTTTAAAGGGGCAGTATCATGTATATTCCAGGTAGATAGTGCTATTTTACACCACAAATAAGTAACAACTTTACTTTTAGTTGTTATAAAATCGTTACATGTGTCAAACAAAGTTTAAAAGAATTTTGACTTCATTATTTGACACCATAAAATTGGGACTTTCTTTTTTACTGACACGTCATTACGACAATTCTTCTCATGCCATTTACAACTGTCTGTAGTGACAACGAGTTTGTTTAACGATCTGAGCAGAAGTGCAATTCCAGCAGGTGATTGCTAATTGCTGCTGGCTAGTCTGTAGGAGCTGAGTTGGGGGGGAGGGGTGCTCTGTGAGGAGGATGCTTAGCTGGAGACTGCTGCCCAGGGGAGGAGCTTTGTAGAAATAGGCGGAGTTTTGTGAGCGCAAGTATTTAGTTACCATTGAATGGTTGCCACAAGGCTTCCTCAAACATGCATAATAGAATCAAAAACTCCAGGTATGTTTTTGATAAGGGAGTAGCATTATACATGATATAAAGCTCAAAAAAGTTGATTTTGGATAATACATCCCCTTTAAACTATTATTATGAGCCCCAGACACACCAGTAAACTGACAGTAGTATATTATTTTTGCCTTTATGGTTGCTTCTACGATATAAACTTTCACAGAAGACAATGTCACAGGTTAATTTGCACCTCACCCCATGTGGGTGTGTTTGTTTGGCTGTGATCTTCCTGTTTTCAGCAGTAAGCAGGGGACAACTATTGAACACACGGGGATGCTAACGGCCTTTTCACTGTGCAGCACACGCACATGCAGACAAGCAACAAGCATATTCGGGGAACAGCTGACCGGTAAACGATAGACTTTATATATTTGTCTCTAGTGTCATTGGAGACTTGTGGCTGACATTAAGCTAAAGGGATACTCCTCAGTGTGTTAATGAGTCTAGACTGCATTTGATTATCACAGTTTCAGAATTATTCAACCTTTTATTTGTGGAAACAAATTCCTAGTTTGCTCTAACATCTTCTAATAGTCTCATCTCATCTTCTTTTTATGAACATTATATCATCTTTTTCTCCTTCTTCTCTTCCATCCCTTCATCTTTTGTCTGATCTGTGTCCTTGCCCTTGAGATTATTGTCACAGTTTTCTGCTTACTAGAATCATACAGACATTTTTGGATAGTTGCATCCATTTTTACAGCCTTACAACCATGTAAACAAAGGCAGTAACAATTTCATTGAAGTTTTTTCTTATATCAGTCGTCATTGCAACATTTTACATTGAAAAGCAATAAATAAAGAAATTATGTTTTTGGTGGTTATTACATGTTACCAAGCATGCTAAAATGCTGTGCTAGTTAGATGCAAAGTTGCTAAACAGTGTAAGTTGTGACTGCACCTTACCCACACTTTGCTCAAGAAAACATGAACTTTAGCATCAGAGCATTAACGTCATTAGCTAGATGTGTTCAATTTGGAAAGAGGCTCGACTGAAAACATGCAGTTGGTCTGCGGTCTAAAAAACAGAAGTCGTTAACATTTTACAGGGAGTTTGATGAGAAAACCAACATGTATTTAGTGATTCTGTGAACATTTTTATTTGTTTGGATTTAAAAAAGCGCTGGAATTGATGTGACCAAGAAGTCCAAGTCCAGCGCCGACTACTGACCTAATGAGGGCTAAGACCAGTCTCTCCAGAACCTTCAGCACAGGAGGACCACTGGTCATCAGATTTGACCTTTTACCTTTACAACTGATTTTCTCCTGAACTTTTCAGAAGGTCCTTGTTGGACTTTAGAATGAGTCAAGTTTCCGTAATCCCGTTGTCATGTTTAAATAATGGAGACTCATTATTCTGGTAGTCCTTGGACGCTACCTAGGTTTCCTTTTGGTAAAACACTCTTCTTATTTTTATTTTCTAGCACAGATTTCTTACTTTTATGCCTTGTCTTAAAGTTAAATGTGCACAGCCACAACAATCGGTGTGTTGCCGGTTCGATTCCCACTTTGTCTGCCTCTGTCATTGAGCAAGACACTTCACCCACCCTGCCTGCAGGTGGTGGTCGGATTGTCTGGTGGTGCCGATGCATGGCAGCCTTGCCGCTGTCAGTGTACCCCAGGGCAGCAGTAGCTACTATCCAGTAGCTTACCACTGTCAGTGTGTGAATAACTCAGGTCCTCTGGACTTGATAAAGTGCTGTACAAGTACAAGCCATTTACCATTTACAGCCTCTTCCTGATTGAAAATAGCGGTCTTACGTTTCCAGCAACAAGAGTCATTTGTAGGTCCTGTTATGAGACTTTAGGTTTTTTGATGATAACTTTTAGCATCTTGCTGTCAACTTTCATTGTGAACGTATTGTGCAGCAATACCTGGTTATGTGAGCAGTTCTTTTAAATGTCCTTCATTTGTAGAATATTAAAATATCAAATGGAATGACTGATTTCTCAATCTTTGGAGATGTCTGCAGACCCTTTATTAGACTCACAAGCTGCTATCATCTTTCTGACAAAATGGAAAACAAACTAAGAAAAGATCATTTAGGTACTGCTAAGGTCGATATTAAATATTCATGTTAAATAAAGTTGCTGTAGACCAAAGCTTTCATAGAGTATCTTAACACTTTCAAGACTAGATTTGCAAATTAGGTGAAGAATCCCCGCTTGTCCTCGCCTCGGCACCAGTTTTAGATTACCTTCATGCATCTATCCAGTTCCTCCTATGATTAATGGAGTGCTTACTGGTTTACCTCCCTTTATGTTTCATTTTCAGGTTCCCACTTTTCAGATCAGATCTGTGGTGTAAATGAACATTTTGTGCTTTGGTTAGCTCTAGGCTGTAATTTCCCATAAAGCGGCCCAAACTTGCGCTTGTGTTTCCTCCGAAAACGAGGAAGATTTAATGTTCTGTCTGATTCCTGTTGAAAAATGATAGGAGGCATTCACCCCATCTGCACCTTGTAGCAAGCAGATTATTTTCACTTTGCTGGAGGGTCCTATGGGGAGCTTGATGAAGGTCTCTACACAGATCGATGGCAGCGTCTTCCTGTGGTGCTCAGGCTCTTTGTGGTAGTCGCTGGCTCTGGAGCCGGCTGGTCTGTTATCACTGCTCAGAGGGTAAACTGTACACACAAGGTCCCAGCATGCAGCACAGCTTGGCCCTGTGGCTTTACCCAGAAAAAAAAAATCAAGTGACACAGGATCACATTATCCAAAAGACAGTTATATAAAGTGTATTTGGTTTTCCTGTCTATCCTCATCTTAAAGGGGAATCTAACTGTTTTACACTGAACTTTTTGGTCATTGGGTCTTTTGATGTAATGAAAAAAAAAAAAAGCAAGTCTGAAAGAATTCAGCTGATGTGTTTGAAACCAGAACAGCAGACACAATCCAGCTGAAAGACTTCAGTGACTCCACACTGGCTTGAATTGGACTAATATTCTGGATGCCTTGTTTTTGCTTAGAAGTGTAGTTTCTCTTTGTTTTATTCCACCTGCTACCGTATACTCTTTCTTTTTTTTTTTTTAGTTTTTTTTAAATATATACTCTCTTTTTCAAATCATTCATAGCTGGAACAGTGAGGCCTGAACTGCCTGAGTGTTTGAAGTTTTAATTCTAAGCAACTTTTGTCATTTACAGTACTGTATTATGAAAGTTACATGCTGCAGATTTAAAGAGGACAAAATAAGTAAGGCCTTGAACGCACCACCTTATCTACTACTTTAATGAAAATGCAAGTGGGTTGGCTTGTTCTTGCATATAATTTTTTACAATTGTGTATTATTTTCAAAAAAAATTCTGATATATTTTTGGATAATATTTATCTTAAAATTGATATATGTATATATATATATTTATTTATCTTATTCCTGCATGGACAGTTGTGGAGTCCATTGAAATAAACAAGCAGCTAGTAGACGTCCTTTACTAGAGTCTCATAACCAGATTTCCTGTGTGAATGGAAAGCAGCAGATTCCCTAAATCAGCCGTTGTTACAGCAGGTTATGTTTAGTGGCTGAGAGGAGACATTAGGCAGCAATATTCAGCAGTTCAGTGAAAACCCACAACCACACTGGTACTCCTCTGTGCTTGTCTTTTTTATTAAGCTCCTCTATATTAGTTTGAGTTAGCGAGATGAAAATGTAAAGTCCGTCTTCCATGCGCTAACTAGTATGCAGGGTTTACCCCGGAAAACTTGTTGAGCCTGATGAACTTGAAACATCATGTAGTAATTCTAAGACATTTATTAATTCTATGAATAAATTGTGATTTCTGTGTAACCATAGTTGGTGTGACATTTGGCATGTAGTCACTGTTACCCCAACAGAATCAACCATAAAGCTAACACTGACTGTAAATCCTTTTTTAAAATCGGTACATCGGGGCCGAGGTTTGCTTTTCCAGTCAAACGCTCCCACACTAGTGAACTGATTCTGCCTTTTTGCTGCTGAAATGCAGCCACTGATGCTGCTGCCGGTGTAGCTGGTTATTTTCCCTTCTGTCATCTTTGCAGCTTTGTTTGTTTAAAAGTTGCAGTATGCAACTTTTATTAAAAAAAAAAGAAAATGTTTGTTTTACATATTTATCAAAACTGTCACTATGTCGAGGCAATCTGTGAAAGAAATTCAGCTTCTCTGCCTTCTCCCAGTGCTAACTAGAAACAACCAATCAGAGCCAGGAGGAGGGTCTTAGTGCTGTCAATCACTTAGTACTTTACATTTGGTGCCGCTCATCCCCACCTCTTCCTCCATTTTTGCTCTCTGCTATGCTGCACCTAGCAGAGCAGGCTGTGAATGCTAAGGCTGGTCAGCATAGCCACCGATGATTGTGAATAAACAGCTTTCCTGTCACGGTGAGTTGTTTCTCCACTATTAGCACATTTAGTAGTAAGTGCATGAGTTTGATTAACAGTGCTAAGCCCCTCCTCCTGTTCCTCAAATATTTGCACATTTGCCTCCAAGTTGAAGTTCATAGAAAAGGCCTGACTTCTGCTGCTGCAACACAAATAAATAACCTTTTGTCATTTAACTTCCATCACTTACGTACATTTAATGTAATGTGCTTTGGAATTATACAAAAAATATTAATGCAGTAAACTTCTTTCAAATATGAATAACATTTTCTCTTTGAACGCCCTGGACTACATCACAAATAGTGTTTTACCAGATTCTATGAAAGCTGAAGATGTGACTTTGCAGCTGTAAGCATTTTAGTGAATGTCACATGTTGTTCAATGCATGAAATATTAATGCATTAATATGCAATGAATATTAATGCATGACTTCCTGGAGACTTCCTGTTGGTTCGGCCTGAGTTGAGATGAGGCAAACGGATCGGATGAAACTCCCTCTTCCCTCAGAGAGCCGCTAGGTGACTCTGGTTTGTACAACTTCATAGTTTTATCTGTTTCTAACCTGGAGATTAGCCCAGAAGAGGATTCTAGTTTTTGTTGGTCCTAAGAACACGGCCTTCATCAGGTTAGTTATGGAATTCTGGAAACATGTTCATACACTTTGAAGAGATCTGTCTGTCAGAATATGCATGGCTCGCAAAAAGTTAGGGGATACTCAACTTTCGGGTGAAGTTTCTCAGAGAACTGACAATGCACTTTAACCTCCACAGGTCAACTAAATGTGACCTTCTCTGACCTTTTGGATGCACATGTTCAACCGTTCAGTGTTTCAGTACTTTTTGCAAAACTTACTGTTCTCTAACAAGGAGCCTAAAGCTGCAGCAGGTAATTTTTATAAAAAGATATTGTTCAAATTATATCCTGACAGTATCAGACAGATAATCTGTGGAGGAAATAAAATCAAGCTCCTCGTAGTCCTACTGCCATCTGAACAAAAACAACCAATCAGAGCTAGGAGGAGGGGCTTAGTGCTGTCAATCATGCTCGTTTCTCCCTGACCTGTCTGCTGGGTTCCTTGGTCTTCATGATGTTTCTTCAGTTTTGCTCTCTAACAAATTTCTGAGATCTTCATAATTCATCTTAATCCTTAAGACGATTAAATCACACATCTATCATCCCCTTTTACTTTTTAGATGACTTCTAAACACAATTGGTTACGCCTGATCAATATATCAGGTGCGAATATATCAGTTCAATTTTCAAATTGAGCCTTATTGGCCATTGCAGACACAAAAAGAAGGAAGAAAATAGCGATCACAAAACAACAAACATTCTCAGTAGCGCTGGACCGAGAAGAAGGTGTTTGGTAAATGTTTGCCCCATGTTTTATTCGAGAGAATTCAAAATTAGAATCTAATCCCTTTTCACAAATATTTCCTAATTTGCGTTGATTTATCTCATAAAATCCCAATACAGTGAACACCCGCCTGTGTGGTTCAGTATCTTCTGATTCATCTATTCAAAGACTTTTCTTTGGAACATAACTCCAAATTATTTATGAAATTTTTTTCTAAAATATCCAAAAGAAAACTGACAGCTTGAGAAAGTGAAATATCTGCTTGACATGCTATTGGCTGGCATCGGCAAAGCAGCCAATCTAGGAGTGTCAGTCATCTTCTCTGGCGCTGATTGGCTGTACCCCCAAGACAATAACCTTTATTTACCCAGATAAAAACTGGGTGGAAGTCTAGAATCTTTTTTCCAAGAGGTAATAAAAAATATAATTGTCAAACGCAATGGCAGCTAAGGCTCTCTTCTTTCTACAGAGAGTCTTCTGAGTGGAGATGAGGAATATGGTGGATATTAGCTTAAGCAGTAGGGCTAAGACGCTATGATGTTGAAATGGCAGGTAAAAGATTTTGGAGTAGTGTTTGCAAGTGAATGCCTGTAGTCCACTGTATATATTAAGGTTAATGTTTACGTAAGGACAAAATGTTAAAGGAGGTAAATAGTGGGGCAGCTTTTGCAAGCCACAGCATCTTAAAGCTAAAAACTCCAAAGTAAACCTGCCTCACATTTCAAGAGGTGACATTTGCCTCACGTCATCCTTTGGACTCGGGTTGCGGTTCGGTTTTTCTGCAGCCTGAGCATGTGAGTCAGCGCCACAGCAGAACTGCTGGCTGCTGGTTCTCGCAGTTCATAAGACACTCACAGTTTCATCCTATTATGGACTTTCAGCGTGCTCCTGAACGTACTCGTTCAACTTGTTGATCTCTCAAAGAAGCTACATGTAACACCGCTGGGATGAAATCCTGTGATTTACGTCCTGTACATACAGAACAGCAGCAGCTGATGACCGGTGCCGCTCTGTCGCTACCACCTGCTGCTAATTCAGCCCTGGCAGTGATGTTCTCTCTGTGATACACTCCCACATGTTCTTATCTGTACCACTTGATTCCATCTGCTTTAGGAGTGGGAGTGTGTGGTCCTCCTGTATGAGTTACTGCCGCTGAACAGCAGCATGAAATCAGCGTCGGCGGCTTATGCTCAGTGTGCGGTCCGCTGCTGTCTCTGATACACAGTAGAGCCTCGGATACTAAATGCGGCATGCCTGGAGGGAGGAAAACAAACACAGGGTGACAGCTCAGTGACAGAAGAATAACAAGACAGCAAAAAAAAAAAAAAAAAAAGCTAGTGGGATGTGGGCTACAGGTCTCAGTGTGTCACCTGTAGTTTGATGATAAATGTTTATGCACTTGGACTGTTCTGAGCTGTGCGGACGGCGCATTAGGATCGTTGTAGGTGGAGAGAGAGAGAAAAAAGAAGAGTAAATTTCTGGCAAAAACTCAGTAGGTTTGAGATTAGTCTCGGAAATTTTCTAGACAAAACTTAGAAATTTCAGTTTCAAAAGTCGAAAATTTTCAGCTCTTGGAAAATTTTGCAGGTTTTGGAAAGTTTCAGAGTTTTTTTCTAGAAAATTTCTGAGTGTTTCTTAGAAATGTTCAACTTTGTACTGAGAAATGTGGAGATTAATATCAGACATTCTCTTGAAAGACTTGGAAATTTGAGATTTTTATTGCAAACTTTCAGTTTTTGATACCCTCATAAAATGTCTGAGGTAAATCTGAAAATTACAGTTTTTTTCTTGCAGGTCTTCAACTTTTGATACTCAGAAATTTCCAAGTTTTTTCTGGAAAATTTCTGAAATTAATCTCAAAACTTTTAATATTTTTTTGTGGCAGAGATTTATTCCTTTTTTTTCTATCTTCAATTGCCCTAATACACCATCGTACAGTTTCTATGATTAGCTAATTCTAACATTTTTCCATGCAACCTGCTAGACAATAGATGCAGTGTGCTTTACTTTGGGCTAACTTGTGTGTGTAGAACAATAACTGCTCCTCAAATCTCACATAAAAAAATGATTTTCATTACACCCTTGTGTAATGAAAATGGATGGATGTGGGGTCGGGAGGGATGCTGGTGCCTCTCCATCAAGCGTTCCAGGTGAGAGGCGGGGTCACCCTGGACAGGTCGCCAGTCTGTCGCAGGGCAACACAGAGACACAAAGGACAAACAACCATACACTCACACACAGGGACAATTTGGAGAGGCCAATCAACCTGACAGTCATGTTTTTGGACTGTGGGAGGAAGCCGGAGAACCCGGAGAG